>VUQI01060105.1:0-34688 GCA_015106735.1 Paratilapia polleni | reverse complement strand
ATCACAACAACAGTCGCCTCAAGGCGCTTTATATTTTAGGGTAAAGACCCTACAATATTAGACAGAAAAGACAGAAAACCCCAACAATCAGACGACCCCCTATGAGCAGCACTTGGCGATACTGGGACAAAAGAACTCCCTTTTAATAGGAAGACACATCCAGCAGAACCAGGCTCAGGGAGGAGCAGCCATCTGCTGCGACCGGTTGGGAGCTGAAGGGAAACAGACAAGAGGAGTGACAGTGTAGCGTGACCAGTGACAAAACACAAACTATAGGAGAGAGAAGACAACATAATACATAGGAAGTGGAGTGGAGAAGAAATGCTAAGTGCATCACTGGAAGTCCCCCAGCAGCCTGAGTCTATAGCAGCATATCCAGTGCTAACTATAAACTTTATCAGATAGGAAAGCTTTAAGCCTGATCTTAAAAGTAGAGAGGGTGTCTGTCTCCTGAATCCAAACTGGGAGCTGGTTTCACAGGACAGCATCCTAATAGCTGAAGGCTCTGCCTCCCATTCTACTTTTGGAAACCCTAGGAGCCACAAGAATGCCCACAGTCTGAGAGTGAAGTGCTCTAATGGGATAATATGATACTATGAGGTCTTTGGCTATGATGGGGCCTGATTAGCTGCAGTGACTTTGCATGAAAAGTACCATAATTAACCCAAACTGGGAAAGTTATCATTAATATAGTAAATAAGACCTGAGCTATGTCACACTACACAGTGTAACTATCTGTTTTTCAAAAACAAAAACCTTTTTCTTAGCAGAAATATAGCTTTTCATATCAAGAAAATATGAGTTTAATTAACATCTGTGTATGCAGCTCAATTATATTATGCAGTTTTGGGGCTGATAGCATAGCCTGGAGAAATTCATAAAGAAAAGTGAGGCACTGTATGAATATTAAACTGTGGAATTTTAATCAATTTTATAAATTTTTAACAGTGTACTGCTAGAGAGTGGTTCACAAAAACAGACATACGCAGAGCTGCGAAACACAAAAACAACAAGCTCTCAGACATTCAAACTACAAAACAAGCAAAGCACCCAAGCTAAAACATTAGCCCATAAACATTACAGGGAGAGAGACAGCTCACCCAGACAAGGTGGGATTGTTGGTGCCAGACAGCATGGTTGTTCCATCTTAGAAAACAGACGCCCTAACTGGATTTTCATGCACTAAAGTGTTCAATTCTCTAAGAAAATAAATAAATAAACAAATAGCTGCAATTCTGGCATTTTTATTATATGCATTTGTGGATATTGTACAGACAGCATGCATTTGCATTTCAGGCATTCAGCTGGTATAGTTTTCTAGAGACTTACAGTGAGTGCAAGTGTAAAACGATTGGTATAGGTATGAAATATTGAGAGGAATGACACCTAGTTCTGCTCTGCAGAGCCTGTGTGTGTGTAAATCTAGTTTGTGTGATGCCTCCAGTATCTCATCCTGCCTGCTCGCCTTTCACACAGAAGCACTTTAATCAACCTGCACCTACAAACATGCACACCCACTCACAGAAATTCACACAAAAAAAACCCCCACATATTACAAGTTTCTTTTTCATACTTCTTGTATTCTAGTTTTGCCTTCACCCACTTAAATACTCAGTCTCTCTGTATCTCTTTATCTCACTCTTTTTCACAGTGGTTCCCTCAGACTGCAGACTCAGGCAGAAAGAGAGACTCTGACATTATTAGACATTGCACTTTAGAAAGCCGGATGATTCATGTTTTTATTTGAGAACCATAAAACAATAAAGTATGATTGCTGTGCCTGCTCCTGCTGCAGCTTCCTGCCTCTTTACAAGACGGAGGCTAATAAATGACAGCGTTGATTTCTGCTCGCACTTTACTCTTTGCCACGTAAAATTATCCATATTCATCTGTAGAGACACAGTGAAAAAGGCTTTTAATAAAACACTGACAGATGTGTTACACTAACGAGCTTTGATAAACATGCCAGTGCCACATGGGAAGTGGGGAAAAAAAAAAAGCTTCCACGCAACACGCACTTGTTCAAATCTGAACATCTATTCAGCATTTTAAAGGGGTTGTCATGGAGTAAGAATTTGTTTCATGTAAAGTATGAATCATCTATACATTATTCAATATTAAACAATCAAAAGAAAGTACTTCATTAAAAAAAAAAAGAGACTACCACAGATTGATTACAATTTAACACAAATTTCCCACTTCCTGGAAGTGGGAAATTTCACTCACTCACTGACTAGTAACTGAGTCAGTGAGTGAGTGAAAACAAAACTGAACAAGTCAAAACAAAACTTTGTGCAAAAGCAAAGCTCCCAAACTAGAGACGAACAGCAATCTTTTGTTTCCACTGCCACCTTTCCTCTTAACGCTGACTTTTTTTCCTTTTTTAAAGAGGAGGGTTTGCTCTGTGTGTCAAGTATTAATGCATCATGAGACGGACACCAATGGATACCTTGTTCATATCTCTGAAACAATATTTTAGTGTATTTCCACACATGTACATTGATCTTAACAGGGCCCTATATAGAAATAGCATTTGGTACAACTTTTGTACTACTGGAATGTGTATGGATAGATTTGAGAAACAGCCATTTCCAATCAAGAACGCGAAGTTGTGTTACTGAGTAGGTCTGCAGTTCGTTTACAGTTCTGTTTTCTGAACTGGCAAGAACAGAAGGTGGTCCTCTGCGAGGACGGATAATAAGAAGAATGTGGGCTTTTGGTGACGGGGTCCTTTAAGAGACAGGAGCTAAAACCATTTGTTTCAGACAGAGGATGAACTGAGATAAATAAGAATTTTTGGGAAACTGTGAATTAGGCAAAGCTACTGTAATGGAGCCTCAGAATAAAAATATGTAGCTGGAAATGAACATAACAAGTCCTCTTTATATCTCATTCACGCACATGCTTTATTCAGAAGCATCCTTGGCAGTCTGTATAGCCACAAGTCTTATTGAGTTTACTTCTCTATCGGAGTTGCTTCCCTTTTCACCACTCTACCCTCAAGGACTGACTAATGGGTGTGCTACAGCTTTTTCCTTCTCATCAGAGCATCTCCTGAGGTTTTTCAGACAGCCATTGGTTGTTTGTGTTCTTTTTTAGTTAAAATTATGTACAGAGAGTCTTGGTCTCAGAGTCCACAAAGTTTTAAGCTTCTTCCATTTTCAAAGGTGGAGGGGACAGGGCTCTGGGGAACTTTTGTAGTTTTTTGTACAACACCAAACTCACCCCCAAAGTCTGCAGGGAGTTCTTGGTTTGGGTTTTCCTCTAATATTCTCTGTCTTCTGTCACCTCTTTCATGAAGAGATGCATGTCCAGTGAATTAAATTTCCTACAGCTGAACTCAAGTTTTTAGAGGGGCTGATCCGAAGAAGCATGCATGAAGGATCTCTGCATTTAAAAATAAATTTATAAAACACATTTTGTCTTTTTGAGCTGTCTTGATGTTTAGATTTTTTATTTATTTATTTATTTATTTTAGTAAATTCTTCAACACAAGTTGTCAAAAGCAAAGCTGTTTTGTCCATGTAATTGTTTTCTCCAGGTTTTGACTTTCCTCTTCCAGCACACATTATTTACAGGCAGATGGTGGCTGTCTGCCGCACCTCAAGGTGCTTGTGTCAATGCCAAACACATGCACCACACACACACATACTAAGGCATCACTACCCTTGACACACACACACAACTAACAGCGTGTCCCTGTCCCCTTGTCACGCCACCCCTGGCCCCACCTCACTCTATCCCCCTGGCCTGCCACTTCACCAGCACCTCCCTCCTCTGTGTGTGTGTGTGTGTGTGTGTTGATATACTGTATGCCTCTGTATGTGCCTTAATGTGTGTGTATTGGACCGTGAGTGCACACACGTCTCCTTCTCCCATCTGAAATATGGCTCTGTCTGCCCGCCTGTATATCTTGACTCGTTCCTTCAGCAGAAAACCTTGGTCGCTACTGATGGAAGAAGTACCACCACAAATAGCTCAGAGAAGCATCTCTAACAGGTCACTGGCAAAATAAAGGCGGGATGCACTTTATGGCATGCATTCATGCACTGTTGATCAATTACTCAGAAGGAAGATGCTGTATCTAACCATAAACGGTTATGTTTGTCACAAGAATAAAAACATTAAATCTAATAACCAGTGAATACCCATAATGATTATTATGTCTTTGGAGAGTTCCTTTTTGGGCTGTAGTCTAAGCCATGATCTGTCAGCTGGTATTTTATCAAGCTGACGATAAATAATATGATATAGTAATTACATTCCTCTAAAATGTAGTTAAAAGCCAATTCAAAGATAAAATAACCTAATACTAATATCTGTTTTTGACTAATCCAGTATAGCTTAATAAGATATGAAGGTAAATGTCAAATCAGGGTACTGAAAAAGTCAGTGACTCCAATTTATAGAAAAGTTCTGCTCATAATGCATTTCCTACTGATGCAATAACCTGAAATTAGTACGCTCACTGCATGGAATTTGCCTGATTTTCTGTAAGGTCACAAGCCTTCAGGCATTGCTGTAGCACTAAAACCAGAGTTGGCCACCAGCAATTACTTTGCTGTACAGATAGCAACATCTTCATGCAAAAACAAAAAAAAAGAAATTCCTGTCTACACTGGAAGTTGGTTTGAGTTGCATTTTGTATTTCCCACTGAGCACTAGGTCAGATTTGCTGCAGCTATGTTGCAGTGCTCATATATAACACTGAATATCTCAGAATTAATATGGACCCACTTTGTCAGGGGTATGATCTCTGCTTGGTGCATTGTCTTCACTCCACATTCAAAGATTTCTTTTTTTTTTTAAATTTAAACCTAAAGTCATTAAAATGACATTGAAACAATGACAGTTGAAACAATTTATGATCTGGACATTTACAAACCACAGTATTATACTCATGAATAGGATGGCCAGATTAGACTTTGCCAGAAAACATCTAAAAGAGCCTGCACAGTTCTGGAAGAAGATGAAACCAAGATTAACTTGTACCAGAATGATGGGAAGAGAAAAGTATGGAGAAGGAAAGAAAGAGCTCATGATCCAATGCATACCGCATCATCTGTCAAACATGGTGGAGTCAGTGTTATGGCATGGACATGTAAGGCTGCCAATGGAAACAGGTCATTAGTGTTTATTGATGATGTGACTGCTAATAGAAGAAGCAGGATGAATTCTGATGTCTACAGGGCTATACTCTCTGCTCAGATTCAGCCAAATGCTGCAAATCTAACCTTGGACAGCTCTTCACTTTGCAAATGGATAATGACCCAAAGCATTCTGCAAAAGCAACCCAAGAGTTTCTCAAGGCAAAGAAATGGGAAGTTTTTCAGTGGCCAAGTTGGTCATCTGATATCAACCCAATAGAGGTGCTTTTCAGTTGTTAAATACAAAACTGAAGGCAGAAAAAGCCATAAGCAAGCAGCAACTGAAGGTGGCTGCAGTAAAGGCCTGGCACAGGCTCAAGAGAGGAAACACAGCATTTGGTGATGTCCATGGGTTCTAGACCACAGGCAGTCCCTGACTGCAAAGGATTTTCATCCAAGTATTAAAAACAATCCTTATACTGTATTCAAAATTATGTTAGTTTGTCCAATTATTCTTCAGTGTCTGAAAATGGGGGACGGTGTGTAAAAATCGCTGTAATTTCTAAATAATTAATGCAAAAATTTAGTAAAACCCCTTGAATTAAAGCTGAAAGTCTGCACTTTAATCACATGGATTTTTTTTTATTTTAAAATTCACTATGGTGGTTTCAAAACTACAAAAATGTGTCATTGTCATTCATACTACATTTTACGTAGATGAAAGCATACATAGAGACCAGTAGCAGTGGACTGTCTCAGTCCAGTCCTTTGAATTCAAACAATGCATTTCAATTATGAAATGTGTTCAAAGATTAAAGACATGAGCCTTATCGAATATTTTTATGGACACTGGATAACTGGATTATTCTGCAGCAGTATTTCATACATTTCTTGGGTATTTGGTAAAATACTTTTTTCATACTCTTCCATCACCGAAATAAACTGAAATTCAGCATCATTCAACTGACCACAGCCACTGATCTTCATGAAGGACTACACACTTTTCAGCTCCCGCTGCAGCCTACACAGGGTGAGTGACCTTCACAAAGATTTTGGATCTCCTCTCTGTGACTGTGTGAGTTTCCTCCAGGTGCTACATTTTCCTCCTATACACAGGTTAAGTGAGTTGAAAACTGACTCAAATTAAAGTGCAAGCTCAAAACTGTGTTAAAGTGTGTGTTTGTTGGCAGACTGGGAAACCTGTCTGTGGCGTACAGACTCTGAGTGCATGATGGGAATTTCTTTTGGGTCCTTAAGCAGAAAATAACTTTAGGAAATGAACAAATTAAGTCATTTTCTTAAAATTCAGTTAAATATGTTTATGTTCTGCCATTAAAAGTGAAATAAACCCTTAAAAGTAGTCGTGATTAAATTATCTGTGTGAAGTGTGTTATTGGGTTGTTACAGGCCTTAATTCTTTCTTTCTTGTTCTGTATCAAACTGCAGTAACACGTGAAAATTTGCTCATCCTGTTTTAAAACTGTTTCACAGCAGTATGGGGATTGACTTTCACTTCATTCCTTGTATGCACCATTCTCTCATTAGTGCCACCACAGCCTGCCAGGGCTTTGTTCAAGAGCACTTAATAGGTCAGTGAGTGTTAACATCTAATGACAGCATTGCACAGTAATCTTTAATGTGTCACACTGGCTCTCCAGTAGCACAATGATGACTGGAGGATGATTGTGGAGGATTATGTAGAAAATGGATCCACTCAGGTAAAGTCCCCTCCAATCTCTCATTCTCTGTTCCAAGTGGCCCACAGCCTCATTGCTTGATGAAATCAATTATCAGTTTCCTCACTCAGATCACAGTCTCAACAGCAATGACGAGAGGCTGAAAGACTCACGTCTGTGAAGACTCCAAACACGCAAAATCAAGGAACAATGAATTATTCCATTAGGAGGAAGAGAGCGGGATGTGTGGGATGTGTTTAATGAAATGCAGGCACTCACAATGCTCTCACACACACACACACACGGGGGTTGCCAAGATATCGAACCGAAGAGGATTCAAATACCTCCCATGGCTGCTTCAGAAACAGGATGCCCCAATCAGCCTCGGGCGATTCATTACGCATGTTTGAGACTTGCAGCATCTGTGTATGCATGTCTTACATGCATGTTCATGCAACTGTGTTTATCAGCTTGTATGTTATATTTTGGAGGCATATAAATAATTAGTCTGTTTCCTTTTCTTTGTGTGCAGTAAAGTCTGTTTTTTTCCTTAGGTTACTCACCTGTTATTCCAATTTAGAAGTGCTAGAGGGAGCTCTCCTCCATTTTACCCACTGACAAAAGTCAAGGACTCCCCCACCCCCACAGCACCCCAGCTTCCCTCCCCTCCAGTCGCCCAAAGGGGCCAGAGGGCCAAGGCCAGTCCAGCCCTTCAGCCTCAGAGATGGGCTTGGACGCCCCGGGGGACCAGAGGGAGAGCTGCTGGGGCCTGAGCTGTGGTCAGCCACAGGGTGAGACAAAGAGTGAGGATGCTGAATGCAATCTGACCCTGTCACTCACTCAGAGAGGCAGGGAGAGAAAGTGCAGGAAACAGGGGCAGGAGAGAGGGTAAAAGTAAAAAGTGGGAAAATGGAGGGAGAGAAAGACAGGGGGAAATGACACAAAGATAGGGAGCAAGACAGAGGTCCTGGCAGGGCTGAACAGATCCATCAATACAGTGAAATGAAAGAAAAGAAAAAGATTCAGGCCAGGAATTATTTTGGGTCAGTACAAAAAAGCCTCGCCACTTTGCAGATTGGGTGTTTAGTGTAAAAACCCAAGGTCTAAAGCACGGCTGCAGTCTGGGTGCTGAAAAGCCATTCTCTGAATTCTGTTCTTTAAATGGGGAGAAATATTGATCTGGCTCAGCTGGCCCTGTAGTGCTCCATGTGCATGTGTGTGTGTATGTGTGTGAGGCTTTGTCTTTTAGGACCCAGTGGGGGTGGCGGTGGGGTGTTACCATGGATACGGCCTCACCCCCCACCACCACCACCACCACTCAACACACACACATGTACACACATTTTCTTTAAGGCCTCTGGTCAAAAGATGTTGAAATTTCTTAAGGCGTATCTGGATGTGTCACACTCCTGGACGTCCAGATAAGGATAAAAACTGCTCCCCAAGGCTACACATGCAGCGAGGTCCAAGGAAACAGACAATCACAGTAGAAAAAATATATAAAAAAACCTGCAGAACACTAATGTGCGACACAGACTCATTGCTCATCATTTCCTTTCAATTTAACCTCTTTGTCTCATCCACCCTCCACACACTCCTTCTTCTCTTATGGACTCACACACGCACACCATTTTGTCCTCCATCCATAATATCCTGCACACTTCTTATACATCTACACTTTTATGTGCACTTAGATACACACAGTAACACACACCGCCATATAGCAGCAGGTCCAGATAGTTTGTGCATACAAATGCAACACAAACACACACCTGTCTCGTGAGAAAAAGACATGAGAAGAGGAGATCAGAGTGGTTTACTGCCAGGTAACTGATATAAATACCCCTCATTACTATGGTGACAGGAGCTTTTTCTCTCCTCTGGCAAAATAGCATCATTAGTGGCACTCACACGCTCACACACCAACACGGACACACTTGCAGACAAACAAAGATACACACACAGACGGGAAAAAAATGGCTGATTTTGATGCACGTAAACAAATGTGGATACATATGACAAAAACCCAACACAAAGCATCACAGATACAAATACATACAGACAAACAGATAAATATGAAGCTCGATGCTCTTTTTCCTAAATGATGATGTTGATAATGATAGATAGCGGAGGGTTTCATAGGGTCGTTATAAGGCAGGAAGTCGCAGTGCTAGCCTGCACAGGAAGATCAATACACCCAGGGTCAGTTACAATATTTAGGGTCACATGACTCCAGGACCAAAATAAATCAGGATGTGAAATATTGTTGGGGTGGATGCTGGGATGAGGCTACAAATGAAATAAGTATGAGGGAGACGAGGGTAGAAATGAAAGGAGAGAGATACAGAGAGTGTAAAAAAAGTGAGAGACAGAAAATGAGCAGGAAAAACAGACTTTGGACAATGTAGGAAAGCTGTACGTGATTTTATTTGAGGTTTGGGTGTGAAAGGGGATCATGTATCATTTTAAACACATAATGAACAAGTATGAAAAGATAATATTCATTATTAATACAATATCAACAAATGCCTACAAAATGCATGATTCAAAATTTTATCTGCTGCAGCTGCTACCTTCCTCTACCTAGATTTTAGTGGTTATTACCTGTGGAGATAAATGTTTCAACCTATGAATGCAATAAGATTAATCCAACTCAGGAAGTCATACAATATCTTGAAAACAGTGTTCAAGTAAGCATAATATAATTGCTGAGGCCATTTTAAGTAAACTACTTTCTTCATATTAGATCAACTGTAGAAGCATTTTGTTCAAAGGAAACACTTTAATAGTGAAGCACATGGAATCGGATTACATAGATTAGATCACATCTTACTTATTAATTTCTTTGATGAGCAGATTCAGTGTTTTGCTGAGTAATGCTGCTGCTGCCCAAATGGACAGTGCAAGACAGCAGAAGGGAAGACAGATGAACAACAAAGACAGCAATTGTATTTCCTCTTTATAATAAAGCTTTTAAACTTTTAGCTGATTCAAACATCCCCCTCTTCTGTCTCTGTGCTGCAGGAAGAGGGGGTGAGGAGAGAGTGATAGATGGACCTGCAGATACATTGTTTAAGGCAAAAGCTGAAGCAGAGAAAGCTGCTGTTTAGCTCGTAACTGTTAAGGCTGTTTACAGATGCTGTGCTTCCCATTTGTCATTGACTGATTGTCGATTCACAGCCCCCGCAGAATTATATCCATTTCTCTTTGGCATGCAACACCGTGGCTCCACACAGAAAAATGGATTAGCTTATAATAGACTCTCCTATATGTGTGTGTGTTCATACATGCGTTTGCACACATTCTGTTTGTGTGCGTGTTTGCGTAATTAATTGAGGATTTCTGGGTCTATTCAAGAAAATCTGACCTCTGACCTTCTTAACAAGTAGCAGCTCCGCCCCCCTCTGGCCCTGAGTCTCTCAATCTCACACTGTGTTAAAGGAAATTAGTCACACACTTAACCACACACACCCTGCCCATTGTTAAGTGACTCCTAAAGTGTGTCAAAGAGGTTTCATGGTTGCTTTAAACAGCTCTCATCTCCCTTCCAGGCAGCAGGCACGCTCAGGTTCAGCACACAAACTCTTCTGCACACTACAGATGAGGCACTCAACCTTGGCCCATGACCCTTAAAAACCAAAGGTTGGCTCCTGGTAAATGGAGCACATGCAGCAAACTGTGAGCGTTGGCTCCAATGTGCGCTCTAAATTCTGTTTCACGAAGAGCCAAACCTAGAAAATTATTACACATCTTAAAACATGCATTTTCACTTTATTTAAATCACACTACATGGATCTTACATACACTAAAGCCCAGAATGATAATGTTCATACATTTCATAAGCATACATTACCAGAAATGCCCATGCTACTTTCCAGGGAAACTACGAGACAATCATCAAAATCTATAAATTAAAATCCTGTGAAAAAGGCTATATAGGCTTCTTGGTGGCTCTTGAAACCATTCGAGGAGAGCCCTCCAAGATGATTATGTCATTGTGGTTTTCTCACATTAAATTACTGGAGCACACAACTAGCTAATTCCAGATAGTGGCACCATGATAATGAAGGCTGCTCCACGATGTGCCTACCTTGCCTATTGAAAGCCACCAAAATTCCAAAGTAATTTTCACATAAGTTACACATCAGGTGCTGTAATGTAATGAAAATATTTCAGCCTCCCCCCTAAAAACATCCTGTTTCGTGTTAAAATGTGTCCTCAGTAATTTAGAGGTGCGGTTTAGCTCATGATCCATAGAATTAAATTAAAAGATCAGTAAAATTTGAGGAAGCTGAATAATTTTGGCTAATGAATCTTGAGACCCGTAAATATAATTTTGTAGAGAAAATGTTCTTATGTTATCTTATCCAGATAAAATAAAACAGACAGAAGAAAAAAATACATTTAACAAACCGATTTAACACATTTTTAAAGGTAACCAACACATCCAGCTAAATCAGCACACTGTCTATGTCTCCACGGGCATGCACACAAATCTATGATTGTGTGAATTTCTGATAGCCACACACAGATCATCCGGGTGATTGAAAGTGTCTGCCGATTATTGATTTCCCCGCAGAGAAGTTGCTAAAAGTCTCGCAGCTAATCCTGGCGGGCTGAACACGCTGTAGATAATGACGTGTAATGAGCTAATGACTTGCTGAAATATTTAGTAGCGCCTCAATAAGGTTGCACTATTAGAGGTGGAAGAGGTCATTAGAGGACCGTCTGAGGGACAGCCCTTCGATTAGTAACACCCAGGGTCTTCGTCTCTGTTGGTCCTCAGAGCTACACTTACACACAGGCAGGTACACGCATGAATAAAAGCATACACACCTACATACACACACACCACGCAAAAAAAGAAGAGAAAGCGTGGCTGTTAGGAGTTGGACCATTGATCGGTCAGCTTTTAAGAGAGTGACCTTTTGCAGAGGGCCCTACTGGCCTTGATAAATCTGATCTGGGGGCCATCTGTGTCTGGGTGGGAGCAGCCTCTTTAGGATGGGACCCCAGAGAGGAGAGAAGAGGAGAGGAAAAGGAATGCAAAGGAGGACAGGAGCAGAAAGAAGAGGGAGAAAAGAAAAGACAGGAGAGGACAGGCTATGTAAGAGAGGAAAGGTCAAAGGGAGAAGAAAAGCCAGCAGAGGAGAGAAGCGGAAGGGCTAAGAAAATAGAGTAGATGAGAGGACAGCCAGGAGAGAAAAATGGAAGACGTGAGCAAAGGAAACGGAGATAGACTAGATATTTGTTAGAGACAGTTAACAAGTTGCTGGACAGTGATTATAAATCTGACAGTCCACACAGCTGCCCTGCAGTTTATAAAGACTGTGTAGAAAGCCATCTAATAGCCTATCAATGCAAACAACTTAATTGCACAATGACTATTGACAATAGCTTTAAACACCCCAGAGTTCAGAGCAGGCTAATAGAGATCAGATTGTCTAAGTTGCCACTTTCTAATGCTTAAATTGCAGCCCACTGGTTTCTAAATACAAGGACTGAAATGCAGTGAGTGTAAATGAATGTACTGTTAGTCTTCAGGATGCAGCCATCATGCTACTCACACGTGGATGATGTTTTATCAATACGATGTTTTTGCTGAAACTGAAAATTGGATTTAAGGAATTTTACACGTTTTTGTACTGAATGATTGAAAACAGTTTGATTTCTTGAAGTCAGTTCTTCCCTTATAGTTACACTTGATTATCTTACTGCTTACTGAGGAATTAAAAACAGATATTAGAGCAGTTCATAAATCTGAACATTTCTGTTTAACTACTGTTGAGGTGCTTTTGAGCAGGGTGCAACTACCACACAGGTCATTTCAAACCTACTGCACTTTGGGAAATATGCAAGATTTTAATGGCATGGAGATGGTTTTTAAAGTCTATAACTGGACACATATCAAACATGCTGGTTATTTTATCTGACATTATTTCATACCACATAAAAATTTTAAGAGAAAACTAAATGAAGTATTGTGTGTACTTACTCTTTCGTTTTTAATTAAATAGTTCTGTGAAAAACATGTATTTGTTTGCAACAAGACTGGAGGATAGCACAAGAGAGCTTCTAAATAGGAGACCTCCCACTCCCGGATCTTCTGGATACAAAGAGGGGACAGCCTACATAGCCCAAAATGAATGTGGCCATCTACAACTACAGACATAGATGACCCTAAACCCCATCCATTAATATGATACATTATGAGCCACTTTACAAAATCCACCATTTTGATTTCACACTTACACTTTCGTTTCTGTTTTTCAGCAGTTAACTACGTTCCTAATGTATTGTATTTACTGTTTGGAAGTGGGTCCACTCAAGGGAGCATGTGCTGCTATTAACCAACCAGTCAGCATGCATTAGCAGAATGCCAGCATTTCATTGGACGAATCAGCTATACCATGTAAGAAGAAAAAAATGATTTTTCATTTCTGTTCTGACATATAGTTGACATTAGAAAAAAATGTCAGCTATATGTTGCATGCCTGCCAGACTCAGGGTAGAAGCAAGCATGCATAATTATTGCAGCCTTTTTGCTGCATTCAGTCCTATTCATTGAGGAATATGTTGCACGTGCCCTCTTGGTGAACTGCAGCCAGTTTTGATGTAATGGCATCAATAGGAAGTGAACAGGTTCTCCATAGTAAGGCTCTGATAACACTCTCACATCAGTATGTTAAACTAGAACATATAACCAGCTGTTGATTAGCTTATTAGCACAAAGACTTAAAGCAAGGGTCAATAGCTAACTTGCTTTTGTCTGAAGGTAAGAAAACAGCACTTATAAAGCTTATAAATTTTATCTTGTGTTTTATTGGGTTTTCTTTATATCTCCACTAAAACCAAATTATAAAAACAAGTCAGTCACACTTTTGCACACATTTACATGCCTGCCAAGTTTTTACTCTTTGGTTTATGTAAAGATTAAACCAAAAAATTATTTAAGTAGTGAGCCTTAGAGGTGGTGCTAAGCAGTGTTTCCACTCTTTGTGGTGAGATAAGCTGACTGGCTGCTTGATGTAGTTTATTTTGAAAGGCCATATTAGAGTTTTAGTCATCTTCTCATCTGTGTCCCAGAAAGAAAACAAATAAGCAATAAACAACTTTGCAAAGTGACAACTATTATTTTCAAAGCTGCAAAGATCTGTTATGTATGAGCCTAAATGAGAAAAAGTACTCAATTTGAGGGAGGAATTGAACAGAAACAGCATTTGATCTCGCTATCTCTTTTATTTAACTTCAACAGTTCTCCTGTGTGTGGAGCTCAGCAACTATCTGCTTCTTATTCATTTGCACATCAAAGCCATGTGTGCTGTAGATAAGAAATGCACACACACTTAACAAACACACACAAACTTTAACCTCACCTGCTGTAGTACAACCATCTTAACCACTGACAAAACCAGCATGCTACTTACAAACTAACCACTCCTACTGCACCTTCAAAATGTAACCTTAGCACACACAAACTCCGACAAACACACACACACATGCTCACACACACCATTACTCTTTCTTTCTCTCTATCTGCTACATTTAATTCCCTTTGGAAAAGACAGGTGCAAACGTTGATTGAGCCTGAGCCAGATTTAGCCCCAGCTCTCAGTGTGCGTCCAGCTGTACTCTCCAACCCACTGAGATCGATGTCCAGCCAGCCAGGCAGCCAGCAGGCAGGCAGCCAGGCAAGCAGCCAGTCAACCAGGCTGCACCCAGCGGGCAGAGGGGGCCTACGGCTTCCCCTCAGCCCCAGATACAGCCGCGCTTCACTGGGCTCATTGGGCAGACCACAGCGGGGCATCGCACAGTGCCAAGCCCAATCACTGCACCACTGATGCAGGATGTGCTGCAGGCAGGACTGGGAGGGGACCCCAAAAGCCTGCTGGACTTCCACCCATTTTCCCTTTACAGCTCCTGCTAACACCACCTTTCCTCCACGCACTCCTCCCCTCTTCCTGCATCCTCCTGTACACCTCCACCTCTATTGAACCCTCGCTCCCTCCCTCCCTTCCTCCCTCCTCCTCTTCTCCCTTCCTCTCCTCGCTCCATCCATCTTGGAGCTACTTTGATTCGGGTCTCTCTCTTTTCCATCCTCCATCCTCCCTGCCCCAGCCGTTCTCCAGCCAACCACAGTTTCCTATTGATTTATTGATTGCTGTCTGCCTGTGGGAGAGCGGCCGCAGTCTCCCTCTGCTCTCCCCTGCATGGATTTGTCTTCCCTTTCCCCTCCTTTCTTCTCCCTCTCTCTCTCTCTTCACCCTCTCCATCTCGCCATCGATGCAGCAGCTCTGAAACATGAATTAGAGAAAGCAGGGGAGTCCAATTTACCGGGAGAAATCGGATTCATCTTCTCCTACACTCATTTCTTCTTTCTCTCCCTCTCTCTCTTTCACTTATACCTGTCTTTCTCCTTCATTTTCTTCTGTATCTTTGCTTTTCTCTGCCCATTTTGTCTGTTATATTTTCACTCTAATGCTGCTGCATGTGAACATTAATGACAAGACACTGACACAGTCATTTAAGATGCTTTGCATTATGGTTAAACTAAATTTAATTCAGTCATTTAAAGAAATAGAAAAATCCCTATTAATGCTCCAGCCTCGCTAAATATCTACTTTATGTATTGCTGCAGGTGTTCGGCTTCAGGAGGAGGTCAGAGAGAGAAAAAATAAGATTGAAAACATATCATTATGCATTAATTTCAGACAGTTTCATCCCCCAAAGTGATATTGACATGGACTGATGGAGTTTTGGGGGTTTTTTTTCCACACACAGGTTTTCCACATCCATACATTTAATTTTTTTACAGCATAAAAAGTACCCGTCTCACTCCCTCTTTGTTTCAGGTCCACTGCTGCAGTCGTACCAGCACCTTGTGTGCAGTCGCAGAGTGCTGTAACTCTAATTATCACTCTTACAGCACCACAGCACCCTGTATTATATGGGCTTGTGTTCCAAGCTGAGGAGAGGCATGGTCTTATACCACACTGTCCCACTGAAATGCAGGTTAGTGCCGGTCACCGAGAAGAGCATCTGATTATCTGACCTCTCAGGTCAACTCACAGCTCTCAGGGTTTGGAACAATAGGATCAGCTGCAATGGATGGACAGAAAGATGGGGAGAAAGAAAGAGTATGAGAAAGAAAAGCACCCTCAATTTATCAAATTTACCCTGCAATGTCGGTCACAGAGTAGGTAATTTTGATACAGTTTAGTAGGTCACACGAATATGTGCAGTTATATATAACAAGCATATAACATGCATACATAACAACTGCAGTTATATATGCAGTTGTTATATATTCATCTTTACATGAAGCAGACCAGAGATGGAAAGTTAGAAAAAAAAGTACATGCATTTACTAGGGTGTTGTACTGAAAGGGTGTGTTCACCCAAATTACCAAAATCTTTTCTCACATTCCTGTGGTCATGCAGATAGTTTTGTTTTTTGTTTGCCCTGTTTTTCCAAAGATTTTTGCCTCCTCTGCAATCCAGTGGCTGAAATTCCATTTGTTCAGATCAACAGCAATATGCCAACAACAATGCCCCTTTATTGTTACCAAGCATCATCATCCACAGTTTTTATTTGAACTATTTTCTTGTTAAGTAATGGTCCTTGTGAAAACGGCACATTCTTAAACCAAAACTATCTGCACACTTTAAAAGTCAGAAAACTTGTTATTTTGACAGTGTTGTACTTTGTCTGGCTAGTTTTAGTTTGTGCAGATTTATACATTTACTGCATGCATAGGGAAATAATAGCACTTTAAAACATTTTGGATGGCTGCATACACTGACAGTTAGTGGTTTTTGCACAGAAAACATAACATAATGCAACATTACAATTGCAGAATAAACTGAATTACAAAACAGCAATGTCTGACTCCAAATGTACTTCGTTTCCTTATGTCGGCAAGTTGTGTACACTGAAGTATTGCTTTTTTTACTGAGTACTTTCCAGCTCTGCTGCAGTTGCCAAAGTTGCCTAAAGTTGCTCCTGCTGCCAGAGAAGACTCACTAGAAATGATGTTTCTTTTCCAGGAACAGAGCTCTATATAAGGCCAAAATCCCATATGGGGATGAGAGGGCTGAGGAGGGAGGGAGGGAAGGTGTTGGTGGTGGTTGACAACAGCTCTTCAAGAAAAGACTACAGCTCTGATTATTGCACCGGTGCAGGACACTCTTTGTATTGATAAAATCCATACTCCTGAGATACGTACATCTGTGTGCGACAGGGAGCGTGAGATTAGTTTCCTGACTGGAACCTAGTTAATTCCACGGAGGAAAAGACACTCCGCACCTGAGGCCCTGGAAGACACGGGGTACAGACAGGCCGACTGCACAGGCATGGCAACCTATACGCACACTGTAGACACATAGAAACGAACAACTGTGCACGTAAACACGCGCCCACACACACTTCTCATGCACGTGACACTAGTGCATACACACCAACACACACATGCACGGCCCCCCGGCCTGACGCCACCACCCCGGCAGGAGCAGGGGGGGTTAGGTGTCTGCAGGCCAGAGAGTGGCAGCACAAGGACAGACGTCTCCCTGGCTGTCTGGCTGTCGACAGGTCTGCTCGATCAATATGCTGACTCTCTTGCTTCCTCCTTCTCTTCCCTCTCTTTCTCTTTTTGTCTTTTTCCTCAATCTTTATCTCCTTTAATTTCTTTCCTCATTACCCATTTCATACTTCCCCCTGTTTTCTGTGGGGTTTTTTTTTAACATTTCTCCTCCTTCTCATTTGCCTTTTCTCTCTGTCAGCTATTTCTGATCACTGCCTATTGACAACTATAACCCCCACCCTTTAGAGTTACTCCTTACGCACAGCTAATCCTGCTCCACCTAACCTTCTCCTCTTGTACCTCTCTTAACTGTTCATCACTCACTTTCCATCATGCCGAGGAAAATGAGCAGGAGTGTGTTTTTAACACACTCAAGGCCTTCTGCCACCTGAGCCAAAGCACCTTACACAATGCAAATCTATTACTGGAGAAATTATTGACCATAATCTCCATCAGCAGAGCTTTAAAAATGAACAGACTAAAATAAACATAAATGGTTGAGCAAGCCCCTCTCACACTGAAAGACATAAAGTGCACATTTAAAAAAAAAAAACTGCTCTGTTAAGAAAGCACTGCTCTCCTCAGGTGCTCAGCAAGAAGAACAGGACACATAATTGTGAAAGTATCTTTTATATTCAGCTACACACGCTTCATTTCCACTCCTGTTTAATGTAAGTTTCTGTAATGTGTCTTTCAATCTTTATTTAAGCATGTAGTCCCATTGAGATCAAGAACATCTTCTTCAATAGAGCCTTGAAGGATAAAAGGAGGACGAGAATATTAGCTCGAATAAAAGGGATAGGAGAGTTTGGAGGATCGCATCAGACAGCTTTTAACATTTTCATTCATTCATACTGGTGAAAAGGGGCCTATTCAGTGTTCACTTTGAACATAAATTCTAATTTATTTGTTTTGTAAAACTTTTTTTTAACTCATTTTCAAAATATATGTCGTTAACTGATCCTGTGTCAGTTTGTTTTTCCTTGCAAATTGATACATAACTCAAACAGAAATTCTTGAATCAAACATCTTAGTAATTTAATTACAACCCACACTGAAAGGGACTCATTGTTCAGTCAGTGTCAACCCTGAACAGCAGTGTGCAGCCCCTGTGTGTGTGTGTGTGTGTGTGTGTGTGTGTCTGTGGTTGGGCTTTCGGGGGGCTATTATGTGTAGTTTGGTGTCTGTGATGGTTTTTTTGGCATGACCTCACCCACCGAGGCGTGCTCACACGTCTCTAATCTCTTTTAGATGGCGTGCCTCACTTTCCCATCATGTGTTTTTTCCTTGTGGCCCCTGGGTAATAAATCTAATGCTCTAAACTTCTGCTACATCTCATTGCTGTTTCTCCCCCCACCAAAAAAGGGAAACTATGCGCTTTATGTTCTCTTGAACTTCGTTACGCTGTGCCAGAAAGGAATGATTTCACAGGAAAATGTATATATCGGCTTTGATTTTTGTCTACTTTCTCGCAATATGGGCCTGCTCTAGTGGAATAAAAATTGATTTTTTTTAAGCTTTTTGTGCATTAGCTTTTAAATTTGAGATTGTATTTGCAGAACCTGTTTGTGATCAATGAGAGAAATCAAGATTTATAGCCATGATGTAATATACAAGGAACAGCAGCATCTGCCTGCATGAGATGAGCATAACATCCTGTTTTGACAGTGTGTCTGTACAGTATCTATCTATCCATCTCTCTATGCTTGCAAAAAACTCTTACAACTAGAGATGCATCAATTTATGAGATGAACATCAGTTCATCATATCATCAGCCCATATTTGCTTTGTGCAGCCGGTCTTTAAATAAAATGATATTCACCGATGGCAGTGGCCACTGTTGATCTACTGTGCCTCATCAGTTTTGCTGTCAATATATCTGCAATCCAGGTTCTTAAATTTGGTATTATTTAAATTTTGCCCAATCAAATATAGCGTGATAAAGAGCTTGAAGATTTGAATGTTTCCTTCACTTAAAGGGAGATAAATAAAAACAAAATATCAGCTAAATTGTTATTTCAAACATCTTTATCAGTATCATCCAAGAATTTCACAGTATGTCTATCCCTACTTACGACTTTTCTTCAGCCTTGAGGGGCTAAAATAGATAAAAGCAGTGAGTCCATTTCCTCTCATCTCCCCCTAATTACTCCTCCTCATCATCATCTTCATCACCTGCCTCTTTATTTATGTGGAAGCCTCTTTAATGACTAGGTTTCATGTCCTGGCTGCCCGTCTCCAACTTCGGAGAGCTTCCTTGAAGACCAGCAAGTGGCCTTTCATAAATACACATACAAATACAGTAAACAGCCGCCTCCCATGCACACACACACACATACACACACACACACAGACTGCCCTTGCTCCAGACTGTCCATTGTGTGCATCTGCAGCCTTGAAGAATCTTGAGGAGTGTCTTAAAAGCATGAAGAGGTTCTAAGAGGGACACACAAACCAACACACACTCTAATGGCCTCACATTAGCTGTCAGCACCAGGGGATACACACACACACTTCACAGGGTCCTTTCGTCTGTGTAGTCTTAGAGAAGAGGACAGTTTTTGGGGTCCTAAAGGCTCCCAAACAGAACCATCTACTTTTTTAAGGTCAAAAATCTCAATATTCTGTCCCTGGCATTGAAGCCCTTATGGTTTGGTTGTGCTGTGTGTGTCGGGCGCTTTGATAAATGTGTGAACGCTGGATGATTGAGATCAGATCAAAATAAAAATCAAATGGACAGCACATAAGTCTGTCAGCATTCCACACTAGATTTAATAAGGTGCAATTTTTATAACAAATTCTTTGTATGGTTTAATTCAAATTCTTCAGAGGGTTTAAATCATTGTCATTTTTATGACTTCTTCAAATTCTGAGCAACAAATACAAAGAATTTCTTTCTTCAAAAAGATGAAGTGAGGACCCTTTCAGCTACTTTGTTTTTCAGGAATGACTATCAAGTTCAGTAAAAAAAAAATTTTAAGTGTTTTTCAGTTAACTTACTTCTGCATTCTTTCTAATTCAGCTGCGTGGCAGTGTTTGAGTGACAAACAGTAGAAGTTTCTGTCACGTACTTCCAAGGTGTATGCAGAAAAGGGTAAGACCTGAAAAAGTTAAAGCTCCAGCAACATTTTTACCGATGCATTTTTAGGCTCCAGGACTGACCCCGACGAAGGCCACAAGCCAAAATGTGTCAGTCAAGCAATAAAGTTGTTCTTTGAGTGGCAGACATACTGGACTGTAATGTCAGGTAAATCATCCATGAAGATGTGAAAAGACTGGTGTAAAATGAAAGCACAGAAGGTGTCCGTGTTTGCTGTGCAAAAATCAGAGACAGAGTGATAGTCTTGACTTCAATGCGAGCATACACATCAATGTTGTTGCATACTCAGTCTCAGCATTATGGACGGGCCTTGAGTGGGTCCAGGTCCATCCAAAAAGGTCACTGTGCCCCCTCAGCTGAATTCTACTGATATACTTTTACAACTATAAGAAGAATTAAGTCATGCTTAAGTGACTGCAGCTCAGGCTCAAGTTACTTATTAGGTTAACAGTAGCTTAGTGCTTCTGCAGCAGTTGCATGGGCCTAAGCAAGTCAGACTTCGGGACGTAAGCCTTGTTTCTCTTTTGAACTAAAAAGAGGTCATTCTTCAGTTTTTGAGGCTAGCTTTAAAGCATGAGCCCACTAAAAAAATACTGCAAAACAATTGGAAATGTTTTGAAATCACAGTTAGTCACCTCAACTGTCCCAGTATGTGGTGAATTTATTAATCCACTTCTGCACCCAGAGAAAATGTCTCTCCTGCTTTCTAAACTTTGCAATAAGACAATTTTTTTTACATTTTTATAACTATGGCTACATTTCTCTATGAGTGTACTATGCCTATGTGTTTGTAATTACGCCTACTGGTTCATGACGTAGTTTGAAGTGGCTTATTTATCCTCAAATTTGTTGTGTAATCTGTAAAGGTGGCCCTGTGTATAGATTTATTAATTATATGCACTCATCATCCACTTCATTAGGTACACCTGTTCAACAGCTTGTTAATGCAAATATCTGATCAGCCAATCACATGCAGCAACTCATTGCATATGGGTGTGTAGACATGGTCAAGACGACCTGCTGAAGTTCAATCAGAGCATCAGAATGGGGAAGAAAGGTGATTTAAGTGACTTTGAATGTGGCATGGTTGTTGGTGTCAGACAGACTGGTCTGAGTATTTCAGAAACTGCTGATCTACTGGGATTTTCCCACACAACCATCTCTACGGTTCACAGAGGATGGTCCAAAAAAGAAAAAGTATCCAGTGAGCAGCAGTTCTCTGAGTGAAAATGCCTTGTTGATGTCAGAGGTCAGAGAAGAATGGCCAGACTGCTTCAAGCTGATAGGAAGGCAACAGTAATAACCACTCGTTACAACCAAGGGATGCAGAAGAGCATCTGTGAACACACAACACATTGAACCTTGAAGCAGATGGACTACAGCACCAGGAGACCACACCAGGTGCCACTCATGTCAGCTAAGAACAGGAAACTGAGACTACAATTTGCACAGGCTCATCAAAACTGGACAATAAAAGACTGGAAAAACATTGCCTGGTCTGATGAGTCTCAGTTTCTGCTGCGACATTCGGATGGTAGGGTCAGAATTTGGTGTGAATGACATGAAAGCATGGATTAATCCTGCCTTGTATCAACAGTTCAGGCTGCTGGTGGTGGTGTAATGGTGTGGGGGATATTTTCTCGACTCACTCTGGGCCCCTTAGTACCAAATGAGCATTGTTTAAACACCACAGCCTACCAGAGTATTGTTGCTGAACATGTCCATCCCTTTATGACCACAGTGTACCCATCTTCTGATTATCCTGCTGCTTCAAGCAAGATAATGCACTACGTCACAAAAATGAGTTCACTGTACTCAAATGGCCTCTATAGTCAGCAGATCTCAGAATTGCCAGAATTATTTATTTTAAATATATTGTTTATTTCATCTAACAGTTAGACATCAAGTAATTTTGAATTTGATTAATGTTAGGTTGAAAGAACTGTTAAACTGGCTGTAGTTTTGTAGTTAGATAATTTGTTAGTGTTTTTCCCCCTGTGTGTTTAAGATGGTCTGAACAGCCAGCATATAAGCTTCCCTTTGTTTTGTCAGGGAGGTCGGTTTTTGTTCAGTTTCATTTTGAGTTTGTGTTGTTTCAGGAGTTACTTTATGTTACTTTGTTGTCTCTGTTAAGGGTCTAGAATGTATTATTTGGTTTTCTGTGAAATTGTTTTTCATCATTTTGGGGTGAAATAAAAACCTGTTTTTCAAAACTTACCTGTAGTCTTCAGGCCTAACCAGCTTGGTTCCTCATAATATCCAGCTGTTTATTTTTTTCTGCACCTTTGTGAGCACATTCCTGCATTTTTTGTCACATTACCACCACTTGTAGATCAGTGAAACCATTGACAGAACTGTGCATCCTTTGTGCACATCTTTGAGCGTTTGCATGAGACAGACAAAGCAGAGGCCCACTCATAAATAATTGCTCTATAACAGTAAGGTGTTGAACAATTCAGTATGAGCTGAAACTCGTGTTTTAAGGCAAAACACTAAGCAAACTTTAGAGGCAGCTTGTTGGCATATCAAGTGGGTGGACACAAACTCCCTTTGGATGGTGTGAGATGAAAATGTTTGAAATCCAGCATAAGAGTCATACTTTATGATTCATATTCATAAATTCGGAAGAGAAAACGAGAGTGAGATGGGAGGGAAATAAGAGACTGAACCCGAGTTTCTGAGTTGTGAGTTCAGTCAGAGTCTGAGCTGAACACAAAAAAACACAGGGAAACTCCCAAAGACAACTATACATTCACTACTATCATGTTACAGCTAATGTACAGTTGGTGCATTGGTGGTTTTGGGGCAAATAAACTTCAACAACGAAGGGGTCAAATTCACATAAGCTTGTTTCCAAAAAAAAAAAGGCCAGGAGGCTGTGAAAATGTACATAAATGCTATTATTGACAAATTATTTAAAGCATATATATAACATGGGTAAGAAAAGGCTGGAAAAATTCTGTAATGCTCAAAATAAAAGCTGACCACAGCTAATTTCCGCTTTAAGGAAGTTTTTGGTACCCTATACCCCATTATCCTGACTATAATCAATAACTGTTTAGCAAACAGATTCATTCCTACCTGTTTTAAACATACAGTCGTGCAGCCACTCCTAAAGAAACACAAGCTTGACCCTGACATCAGGGCAGATGTCTTTTTCATGGAAGGCTTTGCTTATTGTAGCAAGACAATGAAGGGCTAAACTGGCCGTCATTCAGTCCAGACCTTTGGCAGATTGTGAAAAAAATAATAATAAAACATAAACAAAGAGACACCCAAACTTTTAGGCAAGTGAAATCCTATATCAAGGAAGAATTAGAAAACATTTAACTTTCAAAACTCCTTTGTTCCCAAACACTGAGTGTTACTGTATGAAGAGGTGGTGCATCACAGTGTTAAACATGTCCCTGTCCCAACTTTTTTTGGAATGTGTTTCTGGCAGCAAATTCAAGGCAGATACTTAAAGAAAGAAAATTTCTCAATTTCAACATTTGATAGGTTGTCTTTGTACTGTTTTCACTTAAATGTAAGGTTCACGTCATTTGCAAATTATTGCCGTTTGTGTTTATTTACAATTTACACAGTGTAACAGTAATTTGTGAAACCAGTGATTTGTACTTATTTCTCATGACTGATAATAGCACTATCCTGGGTGGCTTAACTCTTGTCCCATCTTAACAGTAGGAGAGGCAACAAAGTACTCACCCTTGTTACACAACAATATCCATAATTCAATGTCCATGATTCATCTGTAAATGCAGCCACATTATAAGCAATAATCATATTCATAATAAGGCAGAGCAACTGCAGTTATGCACACAGTTGGTGTCACAGCAATTTACCTTGAGGCAACACAAAAGTAACGAACCACCAAAAAGTGTTGGAGGTACTATACACATGTAATTCTAAAACAAAAACACGTTTTCCCCTTCAGGATTTTTTATAAAAAACACAACACAATCAATACAAAACACAATTTCATTATAACACAAGTGTGTTGGAGTAGTTTCATGTTGTTCAGCTGTGTGAAGCGTAGTGAGCCTTTGATGGCATCCACTCTCCACCATAATGTTTTTGCTGCATTGTGCTACACCTTTCTTCACAGTTTTAAGTCCATTCAAAGACTTGAATTCATTCATTTTGTTTCAACTTCAAAGCTCATTTATCCTTTGTCACTGCTCACTGACATACTTTGTATTCAACATTTATGCCTTACACAGCAACTCTGCATTTCTTTTGGAATATATTGCTGACCTGTTCAAACAAACCCTCTTCCTCTGATGACAAAGACCTGCTCAGAGATGTGAAAATATTTCACACTCTTGCTCTTTTTGCTCACCACAGGCAACTGCTATTGTCGATATATTCTGCATCCACTGGTTAGAAATACAAAAAAAAATAGAAAACTTCTTCATTTTATCCTCTCAGGATCATTTTCTTTTTCAAGTCTTTTCTTGTTATTATAACTGCTGTCCACTTCTTTAAGTGAAAAGAAAATCAAATAAACAGATTTAAGTCACAAGGGCAACTTATTTTTCTGTTTTTGTGTCCCCCACTGTCCGTGTATGCATGTGCTGGCGTGTGCACTTGCATGGCAGCAACCTGCTAGGCTGAGACTGCTGTTGGTGATGAGGGACATTGATTTTTTTCTTCTCCCCCCTCTGTTTTCTCTGGGATTTTGACAGAATCATAGCACCATGGAAACAAAGAAACTGCTTTGTGACAGAGGAAAACCTTTCATTTCAGCTGGAGTGAATGGCGGCTTGCTGCTGATAACAGCATGGGTAATCATACACACACACTCTTACAGAGATACACACATACTACACCTGTAAGGTACCATGGAGCACTCATATATAAGGTTAAGGAATGATTGTTGCACATGATTGTGAAAATAAACAACCCAAAGGTCCCTTTTCACTAAACTGCAGCTCAGGCACACAATCACAGCTATTATCAGCTTCTGCAGGAATAGATGTCAGCTGCAGGATCATTTCCTATCAGGTGATTAAAAAAAAAAAAAAAGACATGCATATACCTAGTGTTTTTTGAAGATCTTAGGCTATACAACTCATTCACAGCTGTAGCTTTTCAGTGGCTCTATAATTCTCTAACATTCATTTGGTAGCAACCTCTAAGCCAATTGGGGAAGTGCAGTTCCTTGAGTGGCTGCTTGAGGCTGGGTCCAAAAGTATGTCAGTCTCCAAATACCCAACTTTACAGCAAATATAAACATTTGCTATTAACCTCTTGACTTCTTCTTTGTTGTGTTAGTGACTTTTGGAGCATTTTTAAATGCAGATATTATGTGTGTGTTGCTGTGCTGCTGATTAGACTACTGTAATAGACCATCCAAGAATTCTGTGCCCCAGTTTTGGTGAGTTACATTCAATCATTTTACTTGTATGTTACTCAGAACTAATTAGCAGGTATTTGTGGCTGTGTGATGCATCTGTACAGTTTATGATCACAGCTTGCCAACTAAATTTGCTAGCAGTAGCTGATAAGTTAACACTCCACCATGGTGTACAAATAGAGTCAGTTTTGACTCAGAAAAAAACAACATGGCATCAGGATAGAAGGCTAAAATCCAGGCTTCAAAGTGGAATTTCACAAACTAGTGGGTGACATCATAATGGCTACGTTCATCTTTTATATACAGTCTATGGGGAAAAGCTACAGAATGTGTGATACACGCTCAGTCGCTCATAATGATTTGAGCTGTTACATTTTCTCTTCACCCACTTTGAACCTCAGGCATCATATTTTAACAATTTAACGTGGCATCTGATGACAAAAATAACATGAGTTTAATTAATGATGAAATAAACATTCTTTGTTGATGTGCAGATATACTGTAAATGATCCTCTGACAACACCAAAGAACATTGATCAGTTTGATTTAATCATTAGCTATTATTAACCCTGTCTCTCTCCCATAGGTGTGCCTTTTTGTCCCGTCTCTCTCCGCTCTCTTCTGTTTCTCATCACCCCCAACTGGTCACCGCAGATGGCTGCCCCTCCCTGAGCCTGGTTCTGTCGGAGGTTTCTTCCTGTTAAAAGGGAGTTTTTCCTTCCCACTGTTCCCAAGTGCTTGCTCATAGGGGGTTTTCTGTTGGGGTGTTCTTTCTAATATTGTAGGGTCTTTACCCTAAAATATAAAGTGTCTTGAGGTGAGTGTTGTTGTGATTTGGTGCTATATAAATAAAATTAAATTGAATTGAATTTTGGTGAGCTCACTTTTGAACAAGATGAAATTGTGCGACAACATTAGAAACCTACAATTGAAGTAGAACATTTGCTTTTAAATCTAAACATTTATTGTGCATGAAATGCATGCCCCATGGGACCAATACTTAGGGGAAATGCATCATAAATAAATCACTACCTCCCACCTGACTCCCTCAGAATCAGCTGATTTCTTTGTTAATTTATCTAAGGAATCCATGCAAAATTTTACTTTCATTCTATGAATATTTTATTAACAATGAAAGTACATAGGAGTGGATCAAAATTTGGCGCTTTTTAATTTTCTTATTTTTCCCAGCATTTTTGAGCCCTCATAACTTCAGTACAGGAGATATCCACATTAAATTTTCAAGGCTGTAAAACACATTTAAGCTCTGTTAAAAACTAAAACCAGATCAGTGTTTAAATTCTCATATGTTTCCACTCTGCATGAAGCTGGGATAGTTTGATAAGCTCATTTATAAACTAAAATCTTTCTAATAAATTGTATTTTGTTATTTTACACAGGGAGTAGCCTGAATGTTTACATATTAAAATTTGTGAGAAATAATTGTTTTTCCATATATGTCTCACAGCTCAGTGGTTTGTCACTGCAGAATTTCTAAATACAGAAATCTGAAGAAACTAAGAACCTTTTTTTATGACAGTAAAATCTAAAACTAAATGATGAATTGTTTAATACAGATACTTGCTGATTAATCACAGCATGAATATGTTAGAAATGATGACATTTCTCTGTTTTTGGGTTCCAAATCCAGTGTTACTCTCGCTCAGTAACCCAGTGTTTGTTCAAGTGTTTCAGGTGCCAAAAATCTTTGTTTACTTTAGTATCAGTTCAGACTTGAAACCATAAATAAATGGATAAAACTGGCCTACACCTAGACACTCAGCATTATTTATAAGATATGAGGTGTGTTAAAACTCTTACACTGTAATCATTTGCAGGTCTTTTTCACAGTAAATTATAATAATTTCTCAATGGAAATCTTAGTTTAATTGTTAAAGGGACAGCTTTCAACATGAGGTGTATACATGTGTATGAAATGGTACAATATGCCTTTAAGATGCTACTGAAGAAATAGGCAGGTCAGTTTGTGGGAGGGGTTTTTTTAAATAGTGAAATTTGGCTCTCAACTTGACTGGTTCAGAGGTTCTATATGAGTTGTAATCAGCTGTCAACGTTAACATGTAGCTGCATTGAAAGGGAACATGTCAGACACTGAGGCTGAGTTTAAATACTCCCGTTGGGACTTCCTCTTCACTTGTGTGGGCCTGCCGCTGTTATTGCTTGACATAGTGCTGGATATTTGGGCTGCTGTGTCCTTCTACCAGGAAAAGGCTTATGTGTGCTTCGGTGTCCTGTTGCTGTTACTCGTGGGCTCGACTGTACTAGCTCAGGTTTACAGCTGGCTGTGGTACAGTTATGATGACTTTGAGATGAAGACAAAGGTGGAGGGCTGGCCAACCCAGAGGCAGCTCAAGCTTCTGCATGTTTTCCAGCTGGGAGTCTACTTCAGGTTGTAATATAATAATATAAGTGTGTTCAAACTGCGTATTTTTCACTCTGAAATATGTGTGGGAAGATCAATTTATCTAAGAGTGATATTCACTCACCTGTTCCTAGAAATATTTAATTATAGAAATGCAAACGGAACCATTAATGTGTTTTCCAGATGCACTGTATTGCACTACAGTGATGCACATAATGTGTATAGAAACTCCAGCAAACATGAGTCTGCTGCAAAAAAATCATCTGTTTCATTTCCTCTTTCCTTCGTTGTATGTGGGTAAACTGGTTTTATTTGCTCCTTTTCGTGTGTGAATACCTGCTGTGCCACAAGCATGCTTCCAGAGAAATTCAACTCAGGATGTCTGGCATGAGGATTTAGTGTAACTGGTTTTGCTTCATATTCTTATGGCTCTCAGGCATGCGGGAGTCCTGGAGAAGTCTATACAAAGCTTCTACACAAAATCTCCTGCAAGTGTAGCCGTGTTCCTGAACCAAGATCTGAGCATGTTACGGATCGTAGAGACGTTTTCAGAGAGCGCTCCGCAGCTCACACTCATGCTCACCATCATTCTGCAGAAGGGCCAGCTGGATCCTGTGACAGGTGCAGTGTTTTTTACTCAAGCATAAGTCTTGTATATTTGGGGCAGAAATGAGAGTCACTGTGACGTTCTCGAGGAATTAAGCAAGTGCTGAGACTAAAGTATCACAAAATAAGATTAAAGACCTGAAGTAGAAACAGATGAGGACACCAGCTAAGGTTTTTAAAGGTCAGTTCACCCACATTCACTTCAACTTAACTAAAGTATCATTTTGTCCCAACTAAAAAAATAACTGACATGGCTGTCTAAAAAATGCAGTTTAGCAGCACTCCAAAAATGACCATAAAGTTGAGTTTAAACAAAAACTAAATGTTAAAAGCTTCAAGAACGAACAAAGCCAAGGAATGACCAGGTCTTATCATATACTGTATGGGTCCTGATGGTGTCCTTCTACATGGCAGTTATGCCTCCATAAAGAAATGATAAGACTGAAAGATTAAAAAAAAAAAGAAATGGCCTATTTGGTCTACAGAGATTTGCCAAGCAGAAAAAAACAAATACTGAGACATCATATTCTGTGCCACCCCAGTGTAAGTAATGGTCTAAAAATGATCTTCATCCACTAAAGAAGGTGTGTCAGTGAGACTGAGGAGAACCTCTAAGTATTCCTTCAACCACCAGACTATAGCCTCAGTTGAAGTCAGCAGCACTCCATCCCCACTGCAGACAGTGTGAGCTGGAAGTCACTTCCCGCTACTGAATTGCCTGACTGTTTGCCAGAATCACCTTGACACGAACTGAAAACCTTGCTCCATGGTCTCACTGAACTCCTCCCACACCTGGATTTTTGATTCAGCTATTTCCAGAGCCGCACTCCGCTTTGCCTGTCACTACCAGTCAGCTGCCTCTGGAGTTCCACAACCTGACCAAGCTTGAGAGGACTCCTTATTCAGCTTATGCTCAGCATCAAGTGAGCATCAACATCTTGGTATATATGATAGTTTCATTTGCCAAACTGCACCAATTTAATATCTATGACGTAGAGGGACAGTCAAAACAAGTTACAGCATACGAAAGTCCTCCTTTTAACCTACATTCTGATACCAGGCTCATCTTCTAACCACGATTCCTTCTGTGTCAAATGTGTTTTTCAGCCCTGAAATTTTCATGTGTATATCTGCTGTACTTAAGAAATTATTAGGGATCAGAAATGCTGGAAAAATTAAGGTGAAAAGTACAAAATTTTAAAATTCATTATATTTAATGAAGCCATTTCCCGGCTTCATTAAATATATTAAATATGTTGTGCATTAAAAGTCTACTGATTCTGAGGGGGTCAGGTGGGAACTTTTTTCATATTTGGTTGATTTTACCTGAAGTGGCCCACTTCACAAGACTTCTCAGTCATGTCTGGATTTTGCTTGCTGTAACGCTGCCTCTCGTTCCCCCTCAGTGTTGAAGGCCGTCGGCTCAGCCTCAACCATCGCCTTCACTGTGACGACCTACCATCGCTCGCTGCGCTCCTTCCTACCCACAAAGGAAAACCAGAAAATAATCTCATCAGTTGTCTACTTCACCTGGAACCTGGTTCTCATCTCTTCTCGCCTCATTGCCCTCGCTCTATTTGCCTCCGTGCTGCCCTGCTTCATTTTCACCCACTTCATCTGCTCTTGGCTGGTTTTATTCTTCTTTGCTTGGAGATCCAAGACGGCCTTCATGGATGGCCCTCATGGAGAATGGCTTTACCGAACCACTGTAGGCCTCATTTGGTATTTTGACTGGTTTAATGTGGCTGAGGGGAGGACGAGGAACAGGACTCTGCTCTATCATGTGTATATACTGACTGATATTTCCATCCTCTGTGGTGTGTGGTGCTGGAAGATGAGCACAGATCCTCCTGATTTTGTCATACAACCCATGTATGCTTTAATCACAGCTGTCTGTGTTATTGCAGCTTACATCCTTGGTCTATTACTTAAAATTATTTATTATAAGTGCTTCCATCCAAACCTTGACAAAGATGAGCTGAAAGGGGCCAGCACAGAGGAGCTACATGGCGATGAGGTGGACTTTGTTTGTATGTTGTCAGGGGTTTCAGATCGCCATCAGCCCACCCCACCAACGCACTGCAATAAAAGAATGAGGAAGCTGGCTGAGAACTTCTATTCCTGACGTGCACATCACTTGACATCCACAGGACGTGGAGGTTTGAGAGACTGAGTCATGCAGATGTCAGTCAACCAGAATTTTTTTAAATCTAAATCATGGGGCTGTGTGGGATAGTTCTCTGACCTGCTTCCTGATTAACCGCAGATATGGAATTGTAAGGCATTACTCAGCTTAATGTGGATATGAATTCTCATAAGCACTTTCTGCTCTGTATTAAGTGGTGCTGCTGTCTAACAAAGCATTTTAAGATATTAGTCAATATTTGTTTCCCCTGAAAACAAGAGGCTTTAATTTTCAAGTCTGACATTTGTGTGTAATCGCTATTGGTTGGTTGCGAAGAGATCCTTTTTCAAATGCCGTTTCACTGGATCCTCTTTTCTAAAGAATAGAACTGTATTAAATTGTGCTAAAAATCATGTTTACAAAGGATTTGAAATGGTTTTCATTCAAAGTTAAAATCTTTGATGCCCCTGAGGTGCAAAACACAAAAACAACTGACTTTGAAAGGCTGGAAGAGGAATATTTGAACAAAGTACAGACTGAGGAAAAATCCTTATCATTGTTAAAATGATAGCAATAGAATGTTTGAAGAATTTTGCACAGCTTATAAACTGTACTTTCCTGAAGTGTAATTTATTTACTTGTCAAAAAAAAAAGTTCAGCTTTACTGAATCAATGAGATGTCTTAAAATCCCAAGAGAGCCTCTGTTGACCTGAAATCTTGATTTCATGAGCAATAATGGCCCATCTCTCTGCTAATACAGATTCATTTTGGTTTAGGTTTGAAACATGGGGATATACTGGCATCTTTGAGTAATACAGATGGTCCTGGTTCAGACTGTTTGTCTGATGAATACTGCAGTGTTTCTCCAGGATCCACTGAACCGATGTGGCTTCAGGATATAAGACAGTGTGTGACATTGTAAAGACATTGTAAAATACAATAAGGCTGCTACATGGTGACTCGAGACAAAGGTGCCATTATCTTCCACTGTTTCAAACCAGAGGTCAGTGACCTTAAGTAATTCTAGACTTAATTCTAGACTTAAGCTATGTTTTAATGTTTGTTGTTTAATTTAATTTATTTACCTGTAGCAAAATAATTTCTCAATTTTTGGAAAAAGTATATTTTATCTTAATGGAGGACTTTAAATTAGTCTATAATATTGTTCATGGGTATAAATAAAGTTTAGTTTTAGTTTTTTTTTAACACATGACTACTCTGCAGTGGGCTATTTATGATTATTTGGTACTTTATTTTAATTTTTATTGGCAGCAAAACAGAATTATGAAGTGGAGGAAGAAAACCTTTATTTGCATGTTTAGACCTACTTTGAAATGGTTTAAAGCTCTGCAGGCCACTTTCAGTCCTACCTGTGTTTGTGCAAATGAATCAAATTAAAAGCAGACAAATTTTATAATAAATGAAAAGTTTTTTACAGGAAAGAAGAAACAAATTATACTGTAAGTAATTTTAAGTAGTGAGTAACTTTGGGGTATTTTAGAACAAACAATGCTTCCCCATCTTTCATTGTAATTACACATTGTTTTAGTTGTGCAAAATACTGCTTACTTATGCAGCTAAAAAAGCACTATCAAGTGTTATAAAACATAGGTCCATGTGATTTTACAATGATGGAACCAAGATTTTTGATTTTTTTCATAAACCGTTCAACAAGAAATGTTCTAAGGAAAAGAAACTACAAGAAATTGGATCGACTTAGATTTTCCTGTTAATATAGAAAACATTTTCTTCTTACCTATGAATAATTTTATTTATACATTTCTTATTTGTACAGTTATTGTACAATTATTTCTTTGTTTTCTTTCCAGCCTTTTTGTTTTCACTCTTCTTCATCTTGTACTTATTTTTCTTTTTTTCCCTCTAAATAAAGTGAGGAGGAGGAAGATTCTGTCCGTTCACTTTTCTGCTTCTGTATCTGTACATTCTGCACATTTTTATTTTAGATTTTTCAAATACAGTCATTGTTCTCTCCGTCTGCCTGATTGACAATGTTAGATTTACTATATAGGCCTACACCAAAAAGAAAAAAGTTGATGATCACATTATTATACACAGGAGCCTTATGATGTTGCTTTAATAGCAACAGCAATGAAAAAACCTCTTGGCAATTTAGATTCCAGGTTTTTTTCTTGCAGGTTTACATTGCACTCTCACTTTGGGAGCAGCCTAAGACATCACGCAGGAGACGGTTTTCTCTGATATCACACTTAATTAAACGGCAGCACACGAGACTGCTGGGATGTGTATTTTACTTTTGTACGGGATAATATCCCTTTTAATGTTTTTAAAATGCAAACATTGTTAAAGTGGTCAGTAGAAGAGAGTTTAACTAAGCTGACAAAGTGACACCAGCTGCATGGAGCAGCAGGGCAACATAAAGAAAGTTTTCACAAAACTTTATGCTGTCCTGTGAAAAACTAAGTACAGCTGATGATTCAAAAGCTTACAGAACCACTTTTAGGATAACTTGAAGTAATTGTTTTCTGTATGACTTTTTTAGTCTCTCACATCATTGTGGAGGAATTCAGGTTTGTGAGAATTTGTTTATACACAGCTCTCTTAAGGTCCTGCCACAGCATTTCATTCGGGTTTAGGTCTGGACTTTGACTGGGCCATTACAACACCTTGATTCCACCAGCAAATAAGATTTGCTGGTGTGCTTGGGATTGTTGTCCTCTTGCATGACCCAGTTTGGGCCAAGCTTTAGCTGTTGGACAGATGGCCTCACATTTGACTCTACAATACTTTGGTATTCAGAGGAGTTCATTGTCGACTCAATGACTGCAAGGTGCCCAGGTCCTGTAGCTGCATAAGCACAAATCATCACCCCTCCACCACTGTGCTTGACACTTGTTATGAAGTGTTTGTGCTGATATGCCGTGTTTGGTTTTCACCAAACATGGGACTGTGCATTATGGTCAAACAGCTCTACTTTGGTCTCAAGGCTGAGGTGTAGCTCTTGGGTTTTTTGCAATTTCTCTGACTATTGCATGGTCTGACCTTGGGGACGTCCACTCCTGAGAAGATTGTGTCATTGTATTAACACACACCTGAATGCTTCAGACCAGCAAAATGCCAAAACTTCTGCTTTTATAGAAAAGGTCACCCTCTTAATTCCTGTGGAAGCAGTAAGGGTGCGCTTAGTTTTTTACTCCTCTACAGCAGTGCACATAATTTTTGTAGTAATTCCAGCAGACATGAGTCTGCTGTACTAAGTCCAAAAAAAAAAAAAACCTGCTTTAAATTGCATCATCTGTTTCATTTCCTCATTTTTGAAGTATTTCTTTTGTTTATCATGCCTCTATTTCCTTGTGTTCAGTAGATAAGCTGAAGACATTCTGTAGTACTTTCTTTCCTTCATTGTAAGTGGATGAGAATGTATTTGGCCCATAGTGACCCCTTTTCATGCATGAATACCTGCTGTGTCATAAGAATGCTTCCAGAGAAATTCAACTCAGCCTGTCTGGCAAGAAGATTTGGTGTGACTGTTTATGTTTTATATTGTTCTGGTTCTCATGAATGCAGGAGTCCTGGCAAAAGTCTGTACAAATCTTCTACACAGTGTTTTCCTGAACCACGTCCTCAGCATATTACAGCTCATAGAGACACAGCTCACTTTCATGCTCATCAGAAGGAATCCTGTGACAGGTGCAGTTTGTTTCTCAAGTTTAAGTCATGTTTGGGACAGAACTCTGAGTCACCACATGTGACGAATTCTTGAGAGTAATACAACTAACTACTGATCATTGGGCA
>VUQI01060104.1:7681-20419 GCA_015106735.1 Paratilapia polleni | reverse complement strand
AGATTTACCTAAAGGCAAATTTTCACTAATCTCTCAGGAAGTGCCTTTCCATAGGCCATAGGCCCCTCTCCTATATATATATACATACATATATACATACACATACATATATACATACACATATATATATATATATACACATATATATATATACATATATATATATGGCGTGCGGAGGACGAGCAGCAAACGTCCCAACCAGAACTGAAACGATCTCTTATGCATCTTATTGGACACGTCTCTTGTACATGTTGTACTGTATTTCCATCGGTTTGACAGTGCTGCACCGTGCTGAACCTGACCTAAACTCACCGGCCCCTTCACCTCAGGCTGCACTCTGATTGGCTGATTCAGCTGAAGCATCTCAGTGCATTTTGGAATGCATTCCATTGTACTGTCTTCATAGGAAAGTTTTATTTACTCTACTTTTGTAGAGTAACAGAGATACTATCACTCTACAAAATGTATGTATTTTCTCTTGTTTTTTAGCTCATGTGTCAAATATCAAAGTACAAATGATGCAAAGTGACAGCCTTCTGGGCTGAAAAGGGCTGATACAAAAAAAGTTTTACTCGCTGTGGATAGTTTCTGCTTTCATAACAATTGTACAATGGGCAATTTTTTTCCTGTAACTTCTCACCCATTTGGATTTTTTAAGGCTTAAAATTAGGGACTTGCTGCTTTAATTGGAAGGTATGACTATATACATAATATCTTTTTGTGTGGTACAGCCTAACAAACAAGTTTGTGATCCTTTGGTGAGTAAAATTCTAGTACTTAATTACTCTTAGTCATGTTGCAATATTTAGCAGGCTTGTGTGTCTGAGATGCATGTATAAAGTTTATGGATAGAGTTGCTAACCAGGTTTGCTAGCATTAGGTGATAACTTAGCACTCTTTTCCAAGTCTGGTCACTTCTGGCTTTAAAAAACCAACATGGTGGCACTACTCCCTGAAGAAAGTAATTTGTTACATTGCTCATAACATTCCTTTTGCGTCATCATGGCGTCATCATGACCTTTATAACTAAAATTTAACCTAGGCTACACGTCCACACACTGACACAGAATCAAGCCTGTCTGCTATCACTGCTTTTGTCACACTCTGGTTTAGTGTCATGTTGACTTTGCAGATGCTTCCACGGAGTTGATGTCATGTTTGCAGCAGTTTATAGTTGTTTCTGGCATGTTCACTCTTTGCACTATACTGCCATGTTCTTGTTCTTGTGCAAGATGAATGAAAGTTATGTTCATATGTACTTTTCTCCTCCCTCCACAGAAACCAAAGTCAGATGGTGGTAGTGCAAGTGTGCAGGAAAAGGGCATGTATCCACCCATTGTGCATGATTACTGAATTTAGTACATGAATATATTATTCTACTGTATTACAGAAAAAAATGTAATATGATTACAGTAAGTGTTACATCACCCAACAATGCCCGCTGGTAACCTTATGGTGATGTAATTTACATCTTTTATATACAGTTTACAGGATGCACACAGAGTAAGTGCACCATGTTTTTCTATAACAGACTGTACAAATACCTCACCTAATTTTTGCAGTAGCTGCACTATTTTCATGCATCTAGCCAAAACTAATTGGTGTTACATACAGTACAGTGCAAAAGTCTTAAGCCACCTCTCATTTCTTTTTAAAGCCAACAAAAACCCTGATGTTTAATAACAGTATGTGCAATGATAGTGACAGGCTGGCGCTAATAGAAGGGCAGCTATAATGGTGTTTTGGAGCAGATGGCCAATCAGTAATTGCTGCAGCAATGAAGCAATAATCTTACCTCAACAATGTTAATTTTACCATATTGTCATCTGGATTCAAGCAAAAACAACATGCACGGAGTGGCCATATTATCTGCATATCATTTCCAGGTGTGAACACAAGGACAACTTTTAATAGCTAATTATCAAAATTGCATCCAGATGTAGAACACAGTTCAGTGTGAGGCATAAGCGATGCAGTGATTTGTCCTTGTGTTGCAGGTCTGTAACTGGCAGGCTGGGATTGCAGCAGTGTGTTCTGACATATGGCGAGTGTGATGGGATGAGAATGAGCACTTTGAAAGAATGACTGTGAATGGGTTTGGGGATGTATGAATGAAATCCAGTGTTGGTTTAAGTTAATGTTATTTCAATTAAAAGAGATATTTGTTTTTAATAAGGACATCAAAGTATGACTGTTTGTGAGTGTGTATTTGTGTCAGTGACAGAGAGTGTGAGTGAGTGAACATCTCGCCGCCCGCTGCTGGTAGATAAATGATATCTGTCATTGACACAGCAGCATACTGGCAGTGGTATATGGCTTCACTTTGTTATATGACAGTCTCACCTTGCTTGTTATACACAGACATGCATGTTTACTGTGAAGGTTCAATCCAGTGATTGATGTAACTATTGTAGTATCTGTGACACTACTGAACCCAACCAGTCAATATGGCTTTATAGAGACAGAGAACAGTCCCTGCAAAAAGCTGGGGAAAGAAAACAGGCTTTATAAGCTGTGTTTATAAACAAACAAAAAATAACAAGAATAAAAACTAACCTAGAGCTGTTAGAAAATTACTGAATACTGAACTTACATCCTGTGACCAGAAATCTACTCCAAATGAATGCTAGTGCTGCTCCGTGTGTTCACATGTGTAGGTGTTTTATTGTTTCTGCTGGTCCTAAATGACCAAAAAAATCACTTAATGCAAGTTCAATGAATCAGTATTCCTGACCGTATATAAGCTGAAAAATATAAGGATATACAGTCGCTGCGTGCTTTTAGAACAATCTACTATCATTGCTTCAGGAAAAACAAACAAAAATAGTTTTTCTGTCAGTTTGAGCAAAAGAGCCAATGAGTAGTTCTCTTAAATGATGTCTGGATGAAATCTGGTTAAACTTCATTCAAAAGTCAAAGTTTAATATTTGTCCAGATTATACCCAGCTGTTGTTTCAGTGTCATTTCAGTGGTTAAATATTTAAATAAAGAGTGAGCAATAATAGAAAAACCCAAGTAGTGATTGGGTTTTTCTATTATTGGGTGATACATTTGACCTTAACATTGCTAACTAACACCTAACAAGGTGAAACAGCTGCTGCATTAAACATACTCACCACATCATTATAGTGCTTCTATTGAACAGGCAGAGGGATGATGGTTATGCACTGTGACAGACCAGAGGCCCGTACAAATAAGCTCACCGTACAACACACGATGTGACAGGGACATCATTTACACGTAGATATGCATCAATGGTATAAACGTGGTTGTTACCTTTTTAAAATGGGTGTCAAGTAAGTCATTGGGCTTCGAGTGGAGGTCGTGTGGCCATCTCATGACATAAATTATCAATCAAATATCGTATAAAAAAACCCCAAAACAAAACATTATTATTAATAATGTAACAGACTGATCTAAAAGTGGTCTGGACATATTCTGTCTATGCCTCGCTCATCTACAGTAGAATCTCTGTGTAACTATAGCCCATGATTAGACTATTCAAACAATGATTTCGTATTTTTCTTTCATGCATTTGTGGGCATTTCTTTAGTTGTTCTGGTGATACAAATATGTGGTGAGGTTTGTGATAAGACTAGACTAGACTACAGCTACCATCAGGAAATGGCAATTTAAATTTATTTAGCACATCAGATGGAGTTCAGGTGTCCGCTGCACATATTTAAACTTGTTTGTGTGATACATAAATTATGTAATAACAAGCTAAACCTCTTGAATTTACTTTTGCTGTATTTTAGTAGGCGATCATACTCCTTCCGTGTACGATATGCCTATAAATATGACTTCTGCTCATGCAGTCTCCCATCTCATTCCTATTATCTCCCCACAGGTAAACACACAGAAACCACTGAAACCCCTGTGAGGTTTCATGGGACAAATCTGATCAGACGTAAGAGCTGCTTCCCTGATGTTTTTCTGCTTGCAGGTTAGTGATATCGAAATGAAGTGTACAATTAGTCACTCGGTGTTGCCTTGCAGTCGTGTCTGTTTGACTTTCTTCTCTGTCCACATGTCCACCTCTGCTGACATCCCTGCACAGGTCTTTGTCATGTGTATGCAAAGCCGCTGTGCGAGCGTGTGCGTATTGAAGACAGGCTGCTGGTCGGTGCTCTCTAAACCCTGTGGCTGTCACACAGTACATCGGCTGTCATAACAGACCTGACTCTCCCTCTGAGGATCACGCATGGTTGAGTGTGATTAGGTTAAACACGCTCTCTGAAATGACTTGATGTGATGTGGCACTTTGTGTGTGTGCCTGTGAGAGAGAGAAAGTATGTGTCATTAACGTGTGTTGTCATTTTCATGTGATGAGCTCACATGTGCAATGAGGAGTTTGTGTGTTTTTAGGCTCTTAAAGTGTGTATTGCTGATTGTGGTTCCTTTCTCTTGTTCTTTGTGTGTCTGTGTGTGTTTTCCAAGGACTCCATTGCTTCCAAGAGCTCTGGGTTTTGGTTGTGAGACTGATTTCAATCAGATATGTTACAGCATTGTTTGGCTTAGCTTAAACACACACGCACAGACACGCACTAATGCACACATACATACACAGACACAGAGCCGCCATGTAGAGCTTAGCTCAGCCACTGTTTCTTTAGTGATAACTACAGCAATTTAAGCTCACAGTAGGCGCAACCTTCACAGACAGGAGACATTGTTATCAATAAAACATCCCCCTGTGTTACTTCTTATTGGTTTCGCTTGCGTAGTTCTACTTGTGAATCAGTCATTTCCCATGAAAACCTGACACCTTTAATCTTCCTATAACAATTTATTTTCCATCAAAATGCAACATAGCTACAGGACTAAGCCAAATGATATTAGTGTTGAATTGACATACACGGTTGTCCTTTCATCTGATCTTATCTTTAAGCTTGTAATCAACATTGTGAGCTTGTACAAAATTGCTAGTTGACTAGGGAACATGGCAGAAACACATGTACAGATTCTCTGAGAGATGTGGAACAAAGGAAATTAACTGACTGCATGGCACATAAGTAGATTAGTCTATGATTAGACAGACATCCATCACCATCCTATCATGATCATAATGAGCATGTGTTGGACAATGTACTTTATATCAATAAAAATACTGAATCAAGACTAACTGGGTTTAGGTTGATAAAATGCTAACACAATAAATAGGTAAATACCCAGAATGCATTAGTAGAAAACAAAGGCGTAATTGTAAAATATGCTATGATTATGCATACGTTCTTCCTTTTAATAATATGTGCACTGTTTGGAGTTTCATATTGTTTTCTATACAATCTATACATTCTATAGAACTAATAATACAATGAACTACTCTTTGTATACATAATCACAGAGTTTGGGAATTCTTTCAACAAAATTCAGAGGGTAACTTCATCAGGTTTCTGTCTACTACGAAAGGCTGAGATTGCACATGAAAGACTGGTTCAGCCAAACTCTATGGCCCTCATAGAGAGGCAGTGACTGACAGAGACGTGGCGACCAGAGAACGTCAATGACATTTCAAGCGACGCCAGGTGACTTTTCTCAACTTTAAGACGAGTGATTGAGGCAACTATCAATGAGTGCAAAGAATACTGTGTGGGTTACCTGGGCAACTGCCGACCCTCAGTGACAGAGCGACGAGTGCATCGCTTCCTGTGTGGACGCTCCAAAGGTCTGCAGTAGTGTTAAACACATGGTCCTACCAATAATTGTGCTGTATTTAAGATAATTAAGTCTGATGTCAACAATAATATCAGGGCTAAGGTTATATACTGACACACACCCACAAACACGCACACCTTAGAGCATCTTGTGGTAGAGCTGCTAGCCCAGCTAAACCACCATTTCTAGTGACTGTCAGAGTTTCCAGTGGAAAACAAAAGTTAGATGGTTTCTCATGCCTACTTAGCTCTGACTATTAGCTCTACTTCTCTGTTCGTTTTACATTGAGATGGTCTGTCAGTCTCACCTGTGTCCCCTGACCCTCCATGTCAAACTCTGCTGTTTTCTTCAAATACGTATGTAGGGAAGTTTCAGAATTTGAGGGTGTAGTCACTCTGGATGCACCCACCATGGCTGAAAAATTAATGCTGATGCAGAAGTGCCCAAATCTGCAGGTCCTCAAATCTTTACTAACGCTAAAATCGAGACAGTCACCATAGACTCTTATGTTATTCCCAACTTCAGAGCAAAAATAAACATATTTAGAGCCTGGTACAAAAAGCTGAAGCTAATTTTCTTTTTCATGACAGCTGTACTTGATTGTTTTTTTTATATTACTCACTGGTTTAAACTGTATAAAAAGGAAAAAAGTTATTCATAATCAAGGGTATGGCTGCTTTGACTGACAGGTGATTGTTGTTCCATCTTGTTCAGCAATTGGTTGTACTAACATGCAGACATTGCCTGTTTTATGCTAGCCAAAAGTTACATTTACATTTTACTTCCGTAAAGTATTCCACAAACCAGTGCGTGATGTTACACTTCCTATGTCCATTTTGTATATATAGCATGTTAGAGAGACAAAGTTTCCATACAGAGGATGTTGAGCATGACTGCAAGTGTTAATGAACCGTAACTAATTTGTAGTGGTTTTGGAAGGCATGGACTTCTTCCACTTAAATGATGAAAAAGTGCTACAGTGTGTGACACTGCAGAGTCATGGTCAAACCATGTATTTTGTCTTTAAGTTTGGAGTGTGAATCAGTGCCTGAATGTTCAATTTTAGCCTGCCTTTTTTAGTGTGTATATTGTATTTTAGTTTAATTTAACAGCCAGGTATGCTTGGAAATTGTTGAAATTATTTTCTACTTATGAGAACCATCAATAGAAAATATATTTGGTTCCTGTAAATGTGCTTTCCTGCTGGAACATTTCCAGTCTGTGTCATCTCCTATCCTGGTAGTCAACTCCAGTGCTACACTTGGCCTAATGCATTAACCAGGAAACTACTGAGTCCTCTTTGAGAGGGGTTATGCCTCATTATGACAGAATAACAGAGTAAAAATGGAGTCCGATCCCTCCCAGATGCTCCATAACAGTAATACTATCAGTGAGCCTGCAGCAGTCAAGGCTAATCCCGGCTATTTAATGTATAGCCACACACTGCACCTCACTCAGGGGCTCAGCAGAGGCTCATATCAGTATCGAACAGACACACACACAAATACTCATATAGACACACATTCACAAGCTTTTTGCATCCATTAAATTCCTCCCTTTGATCTGCCTCACTCGTCATTGCTTTTAACACTAGAAAACAACCCCTTTTGCTTATACAGTAGTGCTAAGTGCCTTTGCATGCATGCTCACTAAAAAAAAACTTGCAAACACACAAAAGATGTCGCAATTGTCACAATTTCTTTAACTTCAAGGTTTACTGATATTTAATACCCGTGCAAAAACTATGCAATGAAGACGGCTTTGTTTCGCTTCGTCTGGGGAGATGATTCTGCATCCACTGAAAAGCATGTTGGCCTTATACATTTTGGAGATAAACAGACAAGAAGATAAATTTACAACACAACCACAAGCAATCACATGCAGTGCTGCTCACTCACACAGCTACACTTTTTTTAAGGTCAAATGTGTAAAAATGTGTCAATTCATAGTGGTTAACCCCAGGGATGACTGGAGGCAGGTGGTGACAGACATAACAAAGCCTCCCTAAGCCTCTCTTGACATTTCTAATACTCAACACACACTTGTGCACGATAAACTGCACATTAAGACAGCACACACTGGCAAGACATTGTCATTTGTCTCTATTGAGCTGCAGTTTATAAAAACGTCTGTCCACACCACCCACGATGCTTGGCATTACTGTATGTGTGTGTTTGTTTGTGTGTGTGTGTGTGTGTGTGTGTGGAAGGGGGCTGTCATGACTGCTTGGTGTGTGGCAGCTAAGAGTGGGTTCTTGTGTCCTTCAAATGACTGGGAGAAAAAAAATCCACTGCACAACACTGGAGCAATCCACACACATACAAGAACACACACTCACACAAACAAGCATCTTCACTCTTTGTGCAAGTGGGAAAATATGGATGTGCCTGAAGATCCAGTACATTACAGCCCCCCTACGTATGCTGTATGCATTTCTAAATTCACACATCCTCTGTGTTACAGGGGTCTAAACACCCTACTGAAAGCAGAGAACACAGAGAACCACTCACATTACATTAGCATAAAGTTTTCTACAGACAATGATGGCATCCGAGAGTACGTATCCTACTGACTTTTTCTTTTGTGCCACTGTAAAGCTGTATGGACCTCTGCTTCATGGTTGAAAAGCCTCTAAAACCACCACTCACCACACAACAATTTCTGTACATTTTTGAAAATGATAACCTGCAATTTCCACCCATTTCCACACCATTAAGGTGAGAAAGTAACCTGGGTTTGATCTTTTTTTTTTTTCATTTATTGCATAACTGCTTCTGTTGCTTTTTACATAAGTGCAACTGTATGAATTTCAACACAGCAACATGTACAGTGTGAATGTTAGGAGGGACCGAAAAATGTGCAACGTTTAACGTTTGATTTAAGTGATTTATTGTGTCTCTGCTCTTTTCTTGGCAGCTGGCTTTTCACTCCACCTTCAAGTGTGGCCGTTTGGAACAGCTATAAGCACCTCTTGATTTCCTATGTGTTTAAATATCAAGCTATAGCCTAGGCCATGAGCTTGTTCTGTCTGAGCATAACAGGTTTGTTAACTTGTAAAATATCTAAACAGCTATTATTTGAAGACTAAAGGCTCTGGAGAACCTTTAAAAATTTTGTCTATCTTCATCTTAATACCTGCAACACTGATGACATTCCCATTAGTCTTACCTGTACTTGGTATATAGTGTTAATTAGCTAATGTTAGCATGCTAACATGCTAAGCTAAGATAGGGAACATGGTCAACATGCCTGATAGCATCTGTGTTATATGTGTTAGCGTGCAGATCTTCACATGCAGTTCAAAGCACCACCTATGTAGCTTGTGCTACAAAGCTCTTACAATAATACATGAAACTTCAGTCTGTGTGTTTTTTTTTTGTTTCTTTGTCCGAGAACTCCTCCAAGACCATGAGGAGACATGAGGGACTTCGGGGGCTCCATAAAAACGGAAAACATGGGTTGGTAGTAACTGGAAACACAATAAATGTACCGCAAAAATTTTGTTTATCTGTATAAAACTTGAAGTTTTAACTAAGATGGAAGTTGATTTCAACATGTAGTATTCATTTATAAATGAGCCAAAATTTCCCATCAAACCACTGACTGGTTTCTGTCGATCTGACTGTGTGACTTTGTTTGTCAGTCTCGTGTCATTGTTTTGGCCGTTCACTAAAGCTGTAATCTGCCGCTGCCCTGGCTTGTTAATAAGCTTATTCTGGATATTTCTCCTCTGTGAGTTGGTTGACTTTCAGCAGCGTCAGCGGACAGATCAACATAGAACAAGGATGAATAGAATGGGACCACTGACCCTGTGCATGTGTTTGTCATATGATTATACTTTTTAAATTCTTTTCACCTTAATTTTAAAAAAATATTTCTTTTAAATGAGATAAAGCAAACATACTGCATGCTTCCTAGTAACTCATTATGCCTTTTTTGTGCTTTATCTCTGTGTTTTAGTGCTGTTACCTCCAGGTTCTGGCCCTCTAACCCCCAAAGTTTGCTTTCAACTCAGTGCAACTCAACTCCAGAACTACTGAAATCACCAAAGGGGGTATCAGATCTATTTATTGAAGCGCTGTGATCATTTCTGGGTGACTTTAGAGTTCAGTGAGAAAATGAGGGATAACACAGCTCAGTCTGCAGACACTGAGGCTATGATTTAGAGAGCAAAGGAGCGAAGAAGAGAGAAGGATGAGATAAAGGGGAAGGGGACAGAGAAGTGACAGAAAATACCAAAAAAGAAAGAGAGGCCTTGAGGGAAGTGGGACTGTGAGCACAAAGAAGGTGGGAGATCAGAGCAGACTGGCAACTAATGAGAGGGAACTGGAAATACTGAGACAGATAAAATGATACTGCAGTGGAAGAGCAAAGCTACTGATGCACGATTGGATTATTAGCCTGATTTACGCCTGATTTACCCAGCAATCAGAGAGGATATCTTAATCCAACTGTGTATCTTGCAGTGTAAGGTATTCACAACATACGTTTTTTTGTCCCCCTGGATAAGTCAGAGACCGATAACTAACACTTCTGAGACGGTCAAGAAGGGAAGCTTTTCTTCAAAACAGGATAAGGCAGTATAAAAGATGTTAAAATCATCAATAAATTCATGAAACTATCTGCAACTTAGAAGAATATGTAACTGGGATTTTTTAAAAAGTACTTTATTACGGGCAGTTTTGGCTGCGTTGGTAAAATTTCAGCTTGAGGGGGAGATAAAAATAGTTTGGCCTGAGGGGAGAGAAAAAGAGCAGTTAGAAGTTTCTGTAGAAGGGAAATTACATTCCCCCTTTCCACCGCAGACAATAATAGATTACTGTAACGCCCATATGAAGGTCGAGAGAAAGAAACAAAAACCCAGAAGAATGAATAAGCTGTAAGAAGGAGGGAAAGCTTGACTGGGAGATTAAAAAATGAACATATTCACATACAGATATGGGGATCAGTGGAGTTGACATGGCTCATATAGCAAAAGGTTTGTACTGTGCTATACCCAGCATGACTATATGCTGCTATATGGTCATAAAGGGATAGGGATAGGGACATGGTCAGCAGCAGTACTCAGGTAGGCTGTGAAGTTTAAATGATGCTTAGTTAGTACTAAGGGGCCTAAAGTGTGCCAAGAAAATATTGGTGAGACTGTGTGAACAGTTCCCTGTTCTTAGCTGACAGGAGTGGCCCCCTGTGTGGTCTTCTGCTGCTGTAGCCCATCAACTTCAAGATTTGATGTGTTGTGAGATACTCAGACCAGCCCATCTGGCACCAACAATCATGGCATGTTCAAAGTCACTTAAATCACTTTTCTTCTCTATTCTGATGCTCAGTTTGAACCTCAGCAGGTTATCTTGACCATGTCTACATGCTTAAATGCTCTAAGTTGCTGTCATGCGATTGGATGATTAGATATTTGGGTTAATGTGCAGCTGAACAGGTGTACCTCACTGGCTGGTGAGTGTAAATTGTAATACTTTTTTTTTTTTAACATACACAATTATCAGTTTTAGATACTTTAAAATTCTCACCTTGTGCACAGGCTCCCAGAGTTAGGCCATGGGTTGCCACGTTTTCAACTCAAGGCACAGAATGGTACATTACAAATATATATATTTATATATATATTGCTGCCAAGTCTGTTTAGACATATTCCAGTGAGCCCGTAAAATGTGTTACTCTTCAGTGTTAAATCTGGTTGTATGAGGACAGCTGTTGAAGACTCGTCGAAGGCTACAGCAGCCATCAAAAGGCCAGTGAGGAAATTTCTAGTTCACATGCAGATCCTGTCCAGTGGTGATTAGAATATAAACTGATATAACAGTGAACTGAGCCAGACATTCAGACACAACAGCAACAATTTTCAATCTGAATTAAATGATAAAGTTAGCCATCTGATACGGTACAATACATTCATGCATGAGTTCATATTTTCATGCTTGTATGAACGTGCATTCATACACATACATGTATTAATATATTCTTAAACCAGTTTTGCTCTGTTTAACTCCCTTCTCCCCCCTCTCGTTCTTTCTGTCTCTGGTGGTGTGTCGTTGACGCTCGGTGCAGTTATAATTGGCACCGGCCCCATGTGGCACTGTAGTGACGATCCACAGAAATCAAGGGCACACAAATGTAAACAAACACCCACACAGATGCTAACACACTTCTGCACACACACCATCGCCCTGCCTATAGGACGTGTTTTCACTTAACACCCGTCCTGCAGGCTCCAGTGATACACATTTCCTTGTTTTGATTTCAATGTCAGACTGATCCCATCTCCCTCCTCCACTCTCTCTTGCTCTCCCACTCTCTCTGCATCAAAAGCACATTCCTTCTCCCCCTGCTTCGTTTGTTTCTCTCCATTTTCTCTTGCTCTTCTTCTCTTTCTTCCTTCCATCTCAGCCTCCCTTCCTCCTCTCTCTCCCTCTAATGTTTTTATTTCTCTATCTCTGCCTTTTTTTGTGCCTCTCTTGAAGGCTAGTGACATGCAAATTATGCCCCACAAATGCAAATGCTTACCTATGTCAGAAGAGACCTCCAGTGGAGAAGAAGAGCTCAGATGTTTCCCACTAAAATATTATCCTTTTGTAGCACAGAGACATTTTTTTGTTACAAGGTTACCTGTGAGAACTGCTAAATAAAGAATCACATGTGTGCATGTGAATTAATGAGACAGAACAAGGCATCATTATTTAATGCGTTTTAAAAGTGGGTTGCAATATTAACTAGGGCATAGACATAGGTGGCTTTTTATTTGTGTTTGCATAATTTAATCAGTGGTGCAACGTCTGAAATTTGTGTAGGGTGCAATTATTGTAATGCATGTGTAACATTATAGATATGTACAGTACTGTGAAAAAGCTTCATGTCTTTATTTTGCTTCCAAGGAGCCAGACTTTCTTGTAATATTTTAAAGTGCTCTTGAGCAATAGCTCTCCAGGCTTTCTGAAGGTCTTTCATAGGTTTTCTGTGAACATTGGCTGCTTTTTCACTCATTTTCAGTCCAGTCCTTCCACCTGACCATTTTAAGAGGATTTTTTTTCCTTTTTTTTTTTTTTTGAAGCCACTTAACACTAACAA
>VUQI01060103.1:0-16170 GCA_015106735.1 Paratilapia polleni | reverse complement strand
TCTTGGACGGTCTGTTAGTCCAATTAACCGCACAGCAGCATTAAAAATGCTCCAAAAGGCTCCAACAGCACAAACACGGTCCAGAGGTCCAGTTCATGGACTCCAATTAGCTGAGGTGAAGCCTAGCAGACAGCTAGCAGCTACAGCCGCCTGCTGACCAGACTGTCTACAGCCCTAACTTTAAGCCTCAATAAAAAAAACCCCAGCTGTTACGAAGCGTGAAATTAGCTATAGAGACTAAAATACGTTCTGGTCAGGCTGTAAACATGTTTATTTCTGCTGTAAAGTTGGACATTTTAACATGGGAGTCTGTGGTGATTTTTGGAGCTAGTCTTTGGTACTTCAGTGTACCTCACTTTTCAGGCCCAGAGACTGATGCTTGGACTCACTGTCTTTACTGATGGTAGACTTTTCATATTTACCATCATTCATAGTCAACCCCCATTTGAGACCATTATTTTCACGTCTTTGGACAGACGTGAGAAACAGAACTGTCTACGATGAGCTGGGTTAGTTTCAGCTTCAGAGTGTATTTCTGGTTCTCCCTCCGGCTTCTTTTGGACTTCTTGGACTTGAGAAACAGTCATCAAAAAGACAAAAAAAGAAACAGAGTTGTCATGTTAATCACTTCCATATGTTCTCACACAGACAGAGATGGACAGATTAGCCCCCCCAGGGGCCCTGAGGGGTAAAAATGAGCTGTGGCTAACCGCTTCTTTCTTCCATCCTGACCTGCATACTGGATGTAGATGCAGTTTTCTTCAAGTTCCCATCATGCAATGTTCACACACAGCACTAATCACCAACCAGTAACCCTTTACTGGTCTATGTAAACACTACACAGAGCCAGTGAAGGCTGCTGCATAAAGAAATAATGTATGACAATACATTTTAGAGTGTATGTCAGAATTTCTGACACACTCCAAAATGTCCTTACATTTGCTCACAGCTGCATTTGTACTGTTAGCTAATCACTTTACCCGTTTATCTATTATTGGTAACTAACAGTTTTGTCCCTTTAATCCAGCAGGTTCACACTGAGCACATGTGACAGACGTGAAAGAGTCTGGAGACGCCGTGGCAAACGTTACGCTGCCTGCACGATCTAGCATGACTGATTTGGCACTGGGTCAGTGATGTTCAGGGGAAGCATATCCTCACAGACATTAGGTACTGGAATTAAATCCTCACACCCACTGTGAAACCTTATCCTGGTGTAGTGGGCCCTGGGTTCCTCCTGGTGCAGGACATGCTCAACCTCATGTGGCCAGAGTGTGTAGGCACTGATGCCACTGAGTGGCCCTCACGTTCCCCAGACCTGAATCCAATTGAGAACCTCTGGGATGTTATGCATCGGTCCATCCACAGACTGTCTGGGATCCAGCTCTGGGAGGAGATCCCCCAGGACACCATCGGGAATGCCTACAGGCACATGGGGGCCATCCACACTGCTGAGCCACATCATGACGCATTTCTAACTTTGATTCCAGCTCTCAAAGGTTGATGATTTTGGTTTCTTAATCATTCTTATTTTATTCATAAAGAGCCGATATGTGATTTAAGTGTTCCCTTAATTTTTTAGAGCAGTGTATTTAAGCTCCTTCTTTAGTGTAAAAGTTATTTTGTTCAGTGATTTTGTATTTATTTTATTGAGCTAAGTCGCTTTTCATGTTCTGGCTGCCGTGACACTAATTTCCCAACTTTTTCTTGTGAAAAAGATGCTGCTGCAGTATGTCTTATTATTAATCTTTGACAACTTCCACATTCAGAAAATGTACAAACTAAAAGCCTAATTTTGTTTTTGTTTTTTTTTTTCATGAAGGAAAGGAACGTTACATGTCTTCGATTTCTTCCTCACAAAATAACGACATCTGTAATTGAACTTATTGTCACCTTTTTGTGTTTCTATTGTCCTTTGTTTTTCTGACGTTTTGTTTCTATGATTCTACTACATGTTTGATTCTAATCTTTGTTTCATTACAGTTTCTGATAGAGTTTTTTGCTGTTTTGAAATGGAAAGGCCTGCCATGTGACCCTGTCATCAGATTAACTTAAAGACGAGCACAACTGAAACACCTTTAGGAACCTGTCCTGTCAACTCCTGTGAGGATTACAGCAACCACCTGAATATTAAAGTCAGCTGATCGCAAATATCCACAGGGGGCATTCTGGGAAATGTGGTAGCATATCCACTGAAGAAGAAGAAATGGAGTTGATGCAGGCCCCGGTGTTTATGTGGAAAGAGTGACACCACGTGGCCACTTGTGAATACTGGAACCAAAGTGTTAAAATACAGCTCTTCAGTTTTCATGAACTTCAGCTTCACGTTGATGTTGGACAGTTTTCCACATTCAGGTTAAACATTAGACTAAAAAAAGTTATTTTTATCCTAAGACTAAATTTAAAAAGAAAACACCCTTCAAACAAAGGGGAGAAAAAAAAAGAGTAAACATGTTCAAGAAAACAAAAACAACTATGTATAATGTTTAATGTAAAAACGATCATCTTGATTACAAGTTACTTCACTCTTGTTTTCATGATCTTTTCCCATCATTTTCATACTTGCTTCAAACTTGCTTTATTCTGAAAGGATACATCTGGTTTATTTCAAACTGGCTTTTATGGGTTTATGCTAATATTGGGACAATTCTTTTCTCTTTGCATTCGCACCACTCAGAGGAACTCTGAAGGGATGTACAACCCCAGTTCCAAAAACTAGTACACCGTGTAAAATGTAAATAAAAACAGAATGCAATGATTTGCAAATCTCAAGAATTTAAAATTTTGATTCATCTGAGCACAGAACAGTTTTCCTCTTTGCCTCAGTCCATTTTAAATGAGCTTTAGCCCAGAGAAGACGGCGGCGTTTCTGGATCATGTTCACATATGGCTTCCTCTTTGCATGACAGAGCTTTAACCTGCATGTGTTGATGGCACGGTGAGCTGTGTTCACAGACAATGATTTCTGGAAGTGTTCCTGAGCCCATGCAGTGATTTCCATCACAGAATCATATCTGTTTTTAATGCAGTGCTGCCTGAGGGTCAGAAGATCATGGGCAACTAATGTTAATTTTTTACCTTGTTCTTTGCACACAGAGATTTCTCAAGATTCTCTGCAAAATGTTCCTCCAGTTGTTCATTTTTAGTGCCACTTACTTTTCCAGCCTTTTGTTGCCATTGGGCAACCTTTTTTTTTTGTTACTGCCATCAAATTCAAACTGAGCTAATATTTTTCATGAAATAGTAAACTGTCTCAGTTTAAACATTTGATATGTTTTCTGTGTCCTATTGTGAATACAATACGGCTTCGTGATATTTGCGGATCATTGCATTCTGTTTTTATTTACATTTTACACAGCATCCCAACTTTTTTTGGAATTAGGGTTGTGACAGTCGACAGTTGGTTATATGACGTCACCGCTTGTTCGTTTTCTCTCTACATTGCTTCCTTGTGTGATGGATGCTCTGAAGCAAACTGAAGGGCTCATTCATGTGTTCGACCAATCCACATACATTTGAATCTGAACCAATCACAAAACCACAATCGATAGACTGTAAAAACTTAAATATTGTGTTTGCATAAGAAAGGTTTATTTGAAAACACAATTGGGCAACGCGAATAGAGGCACATCTGCTTCGACGCAAGTCGAAAATATTTTAATTTCTGCAAAAAAATTTGGTTGAATCAGCTGAGATTTTTCCCACAGACTGGATTCTTCTGACACCACGGCCAAACAAATGAAGAACGAGCTTACGGTCGCAGTTTGTGAGCAGCTGGAACTGAATTATTCAACTTCTCTTTTATGTAGAAACAGGAAAAAAAAGAAAGGGCTTAAAGAAAAGTGAGAGAAATCGTAAAAGCTCAGAATTGTGAAGTTCTGAAAATGTGTTATGTAATTTATTTTCTGCTCGATTTCGGCTGTACTCCTCCTCCTCCCGTTGCCTGTCATGGGTGAATATTTTTGGCTTTTCAAAACAATCCAGTGACTATATTTGTGTGAGTAACACGGGTTGAAACACTGCTCTATGTTTGGTGTGAACACGCCATAAAAATTACTCCAGCTCCTGCAGTGTGGACACAGACAACAGTTACTAGAATTATATAGAAGTTCCTGCAGCTCGAAAGCACCTTGTGTATGTAGGAGGGAAAGTTTAAGCTACCTTTTGCTTAAAGAAAAAAAATAAATTTACAAAAGTAAATGCAAATGTTTGTTTTCAGACTGATAAACCCTGGCTTGACTTATCAGGTAGAAAACCACCTACGTGTACCCACTGAGCCTGATTCATAAGGTTAGGATAAGTTTAGCCAAATAAGGAGAAGATATCCTGGATATGTTGAACTTGCTTCCTCGTACTGGCCCTGGAAAGGATGTGTCCTTTACTTTTAGTGGAAGAAACTATAGTCACAGCCACACAAACGGAAAAGAAGTTCCTTCAGATTTAACAAGTTCGATAAAATACTTGTAAAGACATTTTAATAGCACACAGAATAAGGTTTAATACCTCCTAGATGTATGTACCAATAACTCATAATTATCTCACTGAGGAGACATTATGTAGCATATTTTCTAAGGAGATTTGTACATTTAGAAAAATACAATAAAACAGCAAATCTAATCTTGGTGTCATGTTTGTTCTTTAATCTTCGATGGCTATCACACACACCGACCAACGGGTTTCAACATAAAGTGTTCCAGATCTTCACAGTATTGCATTTTTGCACAGTGTTTTACAGACTACAGAGTTCTTGAGTGAAGGCACAAAACTAGAGATTACTTCTGCAAATGAAATCCCTACAGACAAACGCCGAGAAATCAAGAATATCAAACAAAACGTGGCTGCCAGAACAGTTTTACACAAACAGAAAAGCTAACTTCATCTCTACCAACTCACAGCAAGAAAGGTAGAAGAGTCATAATCAAACAAACATTAGATCCAGGTATAATACTTTTTCCTTTCTTACACACTTGCACCGACTCGGACATTTTCCCCGAAACATTTCAAAATGCAGAGGTGATAAAACTCTTTCAAACCTGTGCATGAACCCTGCTGATTGTCCATTATACATCCCTCCTCCCATCGAATGACATCCAACAGCTCCAAGCAAAGCGCTCTTGGATGGTTTAGTGCAACTCTCCTTCGAATACCATTAAAATAGACTTCGCTCTGCTACAAAAGTACACATAGTAGTACAAGATAACAGTATTTTATAGGTATTTTTTTTGCTACATATGAAGCATGCTTTCACAGTAACACAATAGCTACATATGTAGTAATAGTAGTAGTAGTAGTAGTGGTGGTAATAGTGGTAGTAGTAGGGCTGCTTCATGCATCTTCTACCACCTTCCAAACACACAACAGGAAGCAGTTCACCAGAGCCAAACCTGAAGCAGCTCACACTTTCAGGAGATCTGCTGCTGTTTGAATCAAACTCCCACAACTTCAAGAAAGTTAGACATAACTGCAGACTAAAGAAGTGCCAACACAGGAAGACACTAGCACAAACCAGGGATCTTAATGAAATTCAGTTTCAAGCTGGAATATGCACTGGCAATGTGAAGAGGGCATGTACAGAGGTAAGCTTATCCCAACTTAAAGGTGAACCACTGAAGTGGTACCAATGGGATTGAAGAAAACCACCGATTGTCATATGACCATATAGCGACCAACCAATGAGCTACAAAGTCATAACATCTCCTGCAAATAGCTTTATAACTGATTTTAAAGACGTGCTGCACATGAACAGAGCTGATAAAAAGCTGGAGAGGTCAAGAATGACTACTGAAGAGTTTATGGGGGCTCAGGTTTGTTAAAACTGCAGCACATTAAAAAGAGAGCCTCATCCAAAGCAGGAGATGCTTGGATCCAGAAAAGGGCCCTTACTTAACAAGATACGGTCACTTCAAGAAATGGGGTTTTCAAACAACAGCAGCAGTTAACCAGCAGTCAGTTTATCCAAAAATATCTGGATCAGGTTTGTTTAAGTGGTGAAATTCAAGTGCACCCTCATCGTTTTAGGGACCACAAAGTCATTTTTAGACCACAGAAAATGAATATCCCAGATATACTCTACATTACTACTAAATTCTCACATTTCAGTTTGATTTAAAAAAAAAAGACAAACATATAATTGGCTTTAAAAATATTCTAGTAAATCAGAAACAAGCCAGTGTTTGAAAAGGGTGCCTGGAAGCTCAATTCTCGAAGATCTGATAAGGTCAATCAGAAATCAAATTTACATCGACTAACTAGAAACAAAGAAGAGAGAATAATAGACGGTTCATGCTGTAGCATCTCAGCAGCAGGATAATACAGTTCCATAATTACATATTTTCAAGACTGATTTGCATGACATAATTTAGGAAATATTAAAACTTTTCCAGAACCTGCAGACACCCTGTTACACATAAAATGATTTCTGTCTGCAACCCAGATAAAAGTCCTGCCAAGTTACAGTACTGTAGGCCTACTACCTCCACTTGACGACATGTAACAGCTGTGTATATAAAATATCTATTAACACTGTCAACAAACCTAAACCGACGACAGCAAAGATACAGATTACACCAAATACTGTCTTTTACATTTACATTCTAATCATTAGATGAGTGCAAATATGTAAACAGATCGAGGAATGATTCTATTAAACAAGCCGTCATGAGTCGTTTAAGTATACTGCAAATGGACTGTACGCATTCACGGCACTGTTAAGTCACTTTGGATGAAAGCGTTGACGTGACGTCATTCATGTGTGATCGGAGAGTCTCCACCCGTTTCTGTGTGAAGGAGCACAAGCTGAAGCCTGAAAAGTCAGGACTTGAAGCGTGGCATCTCTTCACTGTGAGCTATACATTAACTCAGAGTACATTCGTTAGGTGTGTGGCGTCCTCCAGACCTGGGCCAAACTGCTCCTTCACGTACCTTGATGGTTATATTCAGAGGCGTGGTGGAGGGTAAATTTAAAAATAAAAAGCAAAAATGCCTAGCTTCACCATAGGTTACAGAAGAAAGCTGTTTTATAGGCCATTTTTATTATTGTCAGCAAACCCTTCATCTGTCAGCTCCAAGTCTTCGGCTCTGACAAACAGAAAGAAAAATGTTAATCTGTTAGGGACTACTTTCCACGGCAGATTAGTCCCCAGCTGGAGCTCCACTGTCTGTCGAACAGACGTAACAAATATAAACTGTGAGGCTTAAACTGTGGCTAGGTCATGCAAGCAGTTGTGTAAAGGTGCCGGCTTTCTCAACACCTTTCGACAACTGCTAGGCTAGTAGTTCCCCTTTGTGTTTGTGCTAAGCTATGCTAATAAATCCCAGAATAAGAATTTTTCTCCTCTGACGGGCTGAAATGGGAAAATTCTCCCAAAATGTTCTGCTGGGTTTTTTTTTTTTCTTTAAAGAATCAAAAGTGAGCATGTTTGAGTAAGTCGAGATTTTACACTCCACTACATCTCTGATGAAATCCTGCTTCAGTGGCAGATGGTGAGTCTGTCACAGACTGTATTTAGAAGTGAAGGGATATCTCAGGAATGGGTGTCATATGTCCGAGATGACGACATATCACGTCATCTGCGCCCAGAGACTTAACAGTAATGACAAAGACATGATATTGAGGTCCCACCTTTTGCCCTGTCCCCTAAGAGCACAGCCAATCCCAGCAGCTACAAATCATTTTTACTTCGAGAAACATACAGAGAGCGTCCACAATGGCAGTCCAGTAGAGTCAACATGGCAGCAGCTGGTGCTCATTTAGTCCAGGTAGAAGGCAGCATGTCAGTATCATATCTCCAACCCACTTGTCAGATGGGGCTGCCCATTACTGCGATATCTCATCCTTATTTTTGTACAGCAGAAGGCAGCTGTGACGTTCCCTTTATTTACCATCTGTTGTGACACACTATGGAGGGCTTTTCTCTCTATGTTCTATACAGAACTTTAATCGGTCCTCAGATACAGTGAACTCATCCCAGCTACATGCAAAAAGTATTTGACCCAGGTCTGATGTCATCAAACTCACGCCTGTGCTTTAAAAACCAAAACAGCACTGAGTGGGAGGTGTGAGAGGGAGAATGTGACAATCTCATGAATGAGAAACATTCATCCACCTTCTCCAGCTTATGCAAAATCATGTATTCCAGACATCTTTTTCCCCAACAACGCTTTTCAGTTCCTACTGAATACCAAGGCATTCACAGGCCATATGGGATATATAATCACTCCAGCAAACTCTGGGTCTACCTCAGGGTCTCCTCCCAGTAGGACATGCCCAGAAAACATCCAATGGGAGGCGCCCAGGAAGTATTTTGATTAAAGGTCTAAACCACCTCAGCTCAGCCACTGCTCCTTTTGATACAAAGGAGCAGTGGCTTATAGATAGAGCTTATATTAGGGCTGGATCAGGTGACCCTGAACCATCCCTTAGTTACGCTGAAATAGGCCTAGGCTGCTGGAGGCTTCCCATGATGCACTGAGCATTTCCTCTTCCTCACTTCCTTTCACTCTCCATGTGTTTATACACCACTTGCATTTAATCATTAGTTATTATTAAACTCTGTCTCTCTCCCATTGTGTGTCTTTTGTCCTGTCTCCCTCTGCTCTCTTCTGTTTCCCCTCACCACCAACCGGTCGCGGCAGATGGCTGCCCCTCCCTGAGCCTGGTTCTGCCGGAGGTTTCTTCCTTTAAAAAGGAGTGGGAAGGAAAAACTCCTTCCCACTGTTGCCAAGTGCTTGCTCATAGGGGGTCGTCTAACTGCTGGGGTTTTCTGTCTAATATTGTAGGGTCTTTACCCTAAAATATAAAGCGCCTTGAGGCGACTGTTGTTGTGATTTGGTGCCATATAAATAAGATTGAAATGAATTGAATTTGCTCTACTCTGAGCTCCCTCTGGACATCCGAACTCCTCACCCAACTCTCTACAGCTGAGCACAGTCACCCTGTAGATGAAATTCATTTTGACCACTTGAGTCCACAACCTCCTTCTTTGGTCACTACCCAGAGCTCATGACCATAGGTGAGGGCTAGAACATAGATCGACTGGTAAATTGAAAGCTTACCACAACTGTCCATCTCAAGCTCCATCTTCTCATCACTTGACTCATGAATGAGATCCTGATATTTCACTAGAAATGTAGAATCCCCACCTTATTTTAGTAAAGGGGTTTGTGTGCCCCTGTGATCCTGGGAGCAGTGTTGTTTGGGGCAACAGCCCCTGGTAGAGTCTCCCAAGACAAATAGGTCCCAGGTGAGGGGCCAGACAAAAGGTGAGTCAGACCCATGGCTTGACCCATGGAACGCGGTTTTCACAACCTAAAATAGCCACTACTAGCAAGGATGCAAACAAAGGCAGGACATTAAAACTCTTTAAATACAAAGAACCTTTCTTACTATGTAAACATCTTAATACTCTCTCTTCAACTTAAAGGGGCAACTTCCTCTGGAAGTCTGAGATACTTGCCCTGTCTCCAAAGGTTAACCCAGCAACCCTGTAGATGAGACTCATTTTATCACATTTTATGGGCCATCTCACTCTTTGGGTCAGACCACAGGTGAAGGGGGTTGTCTGACTGTTGGGGTTTTCTCTCCAATATTGTAGGGTCTTTACCCTAAAATATAAAGCGCCTTGAGGCAACTGTTGTTGTGATTTGGCACTATATAAATAAAACTGAATTGAACTGAAAGTACCTTTCTTACTACAGAACTTCCAATTCCTTTAAGGGAAATGGGGTCCCCCCCCTTGGGGCAAACATTGGAGTGGGCCTTGATCCCTGGAGTTGGGTACTGCCCAAACTAGCCATCACGTGGCTAGTGAAACAAAGTCAAGCAAAGTCAAGGACTTAGATCACACAAGCTCTCTGAATACCAAGAACCTTTCTTGGAAAAGGATAGGCATAACTAAGAGCAGTTCCTTTGAGGGACTAGAGCCAGAGGGGGCCTTTACCCCTACTGCCCAAAATAGTCACCACCACCAGGGATAAGCATTGGATTTGGTTCCATCAAGTAAAGGCAAGGACTTAAGCCATTCAAACTCTTTAAATACCAACAACCTCTCTTGGAAAGGGATAGGCAGGACTAAGAGCAGTTCCTTTAAGGGACACTGGGATTGGGTGCATTGTACAAAGGCAAGACTATCCCAGGTGATGATTTGGCTTTGAAAGCACAGACAGAGATACGATAACTGGACTGATCAGGAGTTTTTGAGCGAACCAGGCCAGGATGTGAAGGTCTGACCAGAGGAGAGAACGTGTCATCAGGTGTCATCAGATTCTTTAAATTCAACAACTCATTTCTGTGGTTAGACTGTTATTAAACCTTAAATCAGCAAATGAATACAAAACACACCTTTATACCTGAAGATTCTCTAAAACACAGAGGAGAGGATTCAAAAGGTAAAATTACCTATTATATTTACCAAACACTAAAATTTGTGCTGACGAATTTCACAAAAGACAGAAAGCTACCATTCAATTCTATGTTTAAATACCGAAGTTTACCCACTCATACATCCAAAGGAAAAATAACCAAGTGTAACACTTTACAATGGTTCACTCCAGTGTAATAATCTATGGAAAAGTACCAAAAATACAACAACACACTGAAAAATAAAATATAACTGATGCCAAAGTATTCATGGAGTTATATTTGTTATTGCTTCATGCTTTTAACCCTGTTAGGAAATAGCAGGTATGATATGTGGTTTTGTTAGAGACTCTTGAATCACATGGTAGGTCCACACCAAATCATACCCTACTTTATTATCCTTATTGACTCCATAATTTACTAAATAAACATAAAGATGTATTCAATAACACTGAGACCATAAACTCATCATGAACGTATTTACTTGATGTCATAAACCAAGCGAGTAAAAGCGCATATTCTCACACAATTCTATACAGCCCGAATTCTTTTTGCAACCAGACTGTCCGCCCCCTGCTGGCCATTAGAAAGAACGCAGGTTTAAGGCACTTCCACACTGGCTTCACTTTTCAGACCCGGAAGCTATGTTCATGTTTTAAATATAGTTTTTCCTCCATTTTTGCATTTATTTTGTCATTAGAGACCATGTGTCATTTATGGAGTTTTCAGCTATGGAAGCAATATCTGTAAAGGTAAATATTTTTAGCAAATGGCAAATGAGACACAAAAAAAAAAATCCCTTCTTTTTAAACTTAAAATATTAAATTCTTATAAGTCATAATTGATAAGAGTGTATTTTTAGCCACTTTGTTTAATATCCTTAAAACTCGGGAAAGTTGGCTACTTTTGGTCTAACTTTGCAATGCAAAATTTTCCATGCCAAATTTAATAATCTTTAGTAATTAATTACTTAACTTTTCCACTTCTTTACCTCCAAATAAATTTTAAAATGTTATTTCAGAAACGCACCCCTTCAAGTTTGTAAACTCAAGTCAGACCAGTGAGTCCTCCTTCAGGACAACTGAAGTAGAGTAAAACAAGCCTGATGTGAATGGGACCTTGTAGTACTTTTCCATAGGTTAAAATGCTGGAATAAACTCATTGTGTAATAAAGTTTTGCCCCCTGACACCCCCTCTCCGTGATCTTTCTCTGCAGGTCTAGGCCTCATACCCAGTGGACCGGCGCCGCTGATGGTTCCAGATGTCGTCTCTGTGTTCAGGCCTGCAGAACAGCCGGGACGACTGGGCCAGGCGCTCCCGGTGCTCCTGCTCCCGGTCTCCACCCGGTTTGGAGGATGGAGCACGTGTGGCGAACTGGGAGGAGGACTGGGTTCTGCTGTCAGTGACACCAGATGAGGACAGCTGACCTCCCGCTGACCTGGAAAAGTAATTTTGACACGAACAAACACACACAAGTCATGGAAGAAGGCTGTCATTGCAACTACATGTAATGGAAAAATTCACTCCAGGAATACAACTTTCCACAGCAGGAGTGGGCAGCCAGTCACACTGACGATAAACCAGAACTGACCCTAGTTTGTGTCCAGTCAGGACCTTTCTCAGAGTTATTTTTCTTCTCGACCATCATGTCATCTATCGACTCTCAGCAAGCAAAGACACTAACAAAATGAAATTAACAATCTGGTTTATTTCATCCCCGTTTTGTAGAACATATTTGGCACACAGTACATACAACAGTGTAAAATAACACTGCAGGACAGTCTCACTACTGTTTTGGCCAATACTATCTCGCACGGTAGCACGATGCTGACTGCAGTTCACTTCACCATCACAAATATAATTAATAAAACCAGTTTTCCATATTGTTAAGTAAAGGACCTTTAAGAATACACAGTTAGCAATACGATCCGTGATGTTTTCATCTTAAAATAACCCCTCAAAAGCCACCTTTTCACCTGTTCTCAGGCACATTAAACTTATGTGACAAATGACAGGAAACAAGAAAGAAAAATGCAACAAGTATGACTCCTTTTATGGTCAGCGACTTTACACTAAAGACAAAAAGGCTCCCCAAACAATTAAGACGTGTTTACATGTCAGAAGAAAAGCTTTCTAAGCACTTTTAAAAAAATAAAAAACTTAAAAGTAGAAAGCAGTAATTTTTATGGACCTAATTAACAGCTGGTCTCACACAAGGAATAACGTTTGACAAGAACCTTTATAGATAACAACATCCAGCCTTGAGCGCACACAGACAGACACTGGTAATCCCACTCCAGTCACTGAGCGAACGGACAAAGCGTCACATGTCGAGCCATGAATTAAACATGATGACAACACGGACAAATCTGACAGATGACATGAATGATTTAGTAGCCACTCAGTCACCTTTTGGCTTTGATTTAGTCCAACAGTAGAGGATTACCTGCTCTGTTAGAGGCTGATTCCTGCTGAGCAATAAGTCCCCCCCCCCACACACACACACACACACACACAACTGAACCTCATCAATTAAAGAGGGTTTTTTTCCCTCTTTCCGATGGTTTGCTCTAAAGTTGAAATTATTTTCAATAAAAATCCTAAAGAGAAAAGAAACAGGCTAGTGTAACGGTGAAGGAAGCATCAAAATCAGGCTACCTATAGTACATAAAATAGATTTTAAACCCTAAATATTAAATATTTCACCACAAATGTCCAACTTATGCAAGTGTGCTTAGAGCTGTTCCACTTAACATTTTTTAATAGCTGTCAGCTTTTCACAGATGTACACTTCCCTCATGCTGGTTTATTTCAGTGTGAAAATTTGCTGCCACAGACCTAAAATGTATTATTTAATTAAGCAATAAGGGACTCACCTGCTTTTAGTGATTCTGTGCGGGCCGTTATCAGTTTTCTGCTGGTGTTGCTGATGACACAAAAATCACACAGCTCAGGCTTTCATTAGAGCAACAACCAACTGTATACAAACACACAACAGTTCATAAAGTTAGGATTAATTCAGTCAGTCAGTACACTTTTGTTCAGGACAGATACAAACACGGTCATAAAGAGACACAACAAAACCACAGGGAGACACAAAATGCCCATAAAAGAGACAAAATGACTATAAAGAGAAACAAAATGACCACAAAGAGACACAAAGATCTACAAAGACAGAGAAAAACAGTCAAAGGGAGTGTACCTTGTAGTGGCTGCACTGTGACGGGCTGCCATTGACCTGGTAATACTCCACCAGCCTCTCGGCCAGAGCGATACGTCTCAGCAAGTTCTCTATGAAGCGCTGGATTCGGACTTTGCCGCACGTTTCCTGGCGAACTGCCGCCTCCAGAAACTTCTGTATGGTTAACACCTCCCTGCAAAGTGAAAATCATTCAATTCAGAACTTAAATAAACATACTGTTCACCTCCAGCTATGCCAGAGAAGCAGAGGACAAAACGGGCTGCGCCTTGAGATGCTGTCCATGGATATCACAAACAGGATCGGACATGAGGGGCCACCCTGGTGGAGTCCAGCACCATCCACCTGCTGTGTCCTCAGCCTACTCCAATTATTTTGTTCAACAATGTACTGAAACAAAAAGAATATCCAGTCCACATTAGTCACATCCTGCCCTTCTCACCTCTCTCGTCGCTCCAGCTCGTTCTCCGAGGCGTTGAGCTGCTCCCTCAGCGCGGCGATCACCATCACGGCCACATCTACCTGCCGGCTCAGCGACCTCTCCCTGTCTGCAACTTCCTGCCTCTCCTGGGCCAGATGCTGCGAGTGAGCGCGCTCACACAGGAGCTCCGTGTCGGTCTGAGCCAGCTCGGTGCTCACCTTAGCCAGCCGGCGCTGCATGGTGCTGTCGGCCGCCCGAAGTATGCTCGCCAGCCTCCGCCGCACTGCGGCCGAGGCTGCCGCTGTCTCCAAACCGGAGTACGAGTTCTGCTCTGGTGGATACAAGAAAATGAGAAGTTACTGCAGATAAAATGGCTGTACTCTGACACTGCAATACATCACTCTGCTCCAGAAACTTGAACGCACCAACCAGATCCAGGTCCAGGTCCAGGTCCAGGTCCGGGTCTGGCAATGGGCCAAGAGGAGCTGGAAGCAGGAACGGGAGGTGATGGTGGTTGACGTGGTGGTGGTGGTCTGACTTTTTGGGGGATGTTTTCAAATCTTCTGCATTTCTACCTTCATCTCTCTCTTGACCATCATCATCCTCCTCCTCTTCTTCTTCTCCCACATCTTCATCTTCTGTCCCTCCATCTTCCTCGTCCTCCTCGTCCTCCTCTGCCTGCGTCCCCACCCCCACACTCTGGGTGCGCCTCCTCGCAGAGCCGTAGGAGTGGAGGTATCCACTGTCCCTGCTATCGCTGAGGGAGCGAGCGTGAGGCGGCCTTCCTGCACTCTGCTGCCCCCTGCGGGTCGGGAGGCTCATATCGTGCCACGGGATGGCCGCCGTCAGTGGGTCAGGGAGCTTCCCAGTGATGCTGAAGCCGCCGGTGATCACGTCTGGCGAGCGGTACGAGTGGCGGTACTCTAGGTGGGCGCGAAGCGAGGCCAGGCTGCGGAAACGCTCCTGCTCGCCACAGCGGGGGCAGCGGAAGGGGAGATCGCAAGAGGTGACGGAGTCCGAGATGGCACCGCAGGCCTGGCCGTTCCTCTCTAAGAGGAAGGAACCAGAACCTCTGGAACACAACTTCTGTTGCATCACTTTACACCTGAAAAAGTGCTGAAAGAATTAGTCTGCAGACCAAAAATTTCTCCCAGCTGTTAGACGTTTATTCCAATGATTTTTCAACAACAATAAGAAACTAAGATACCATCCTTCTTAACTCAAATACAACCCTGCTACAAAAACAAGTAACAGGAAAATAACAAAGAACACCGGAAAAAACTGTAAAGGAATTACATAAAAAACTAAACCTGATATGTTTCCTGCAACATAGTTTCCTTTCTCATTGGAGCAAAAATTAAATAACGTATTGTACTTTTTTCTCATCTTTATCACCTTTACATTTCACAGTAAAAGCACAATGTTTCCCCACAAAGTTCTGATGACAACATGCAGTCCTCTTCTGTCTGCTTTCTTGCTTTGGTGTCCCTCTAATCACTGTAGTGACAGTAGGGAGCAGTTAGAAGAAATTAGCAGAAGTGAGACAGAAGTTGTGTGTGAATGAGAGGGAGATGGGTGGAAAGGTGAAGACGCAAGGTGTAGAGGTAGTGAAGGTGGATGAGTTTAATTACCTGGGGTCAACCATCCAAAGCAACAGACAGTGTACAAGAGAGGTGAAGAAGAGAGTGCAGGCAGGGTGGAGTGGATGGAGACGAGTGTCAGGTGTGATTTGTGACAGAAGGAGCAGCAAGAGTGAAAGGGAAGGTTTACAAGAGGGTAGTGAGACCTGCTATGATGTATGGTTTGGAGATGGTGGCGCTAACAAAAAGACAGGAGGCTGAGCTGGAGGTGGCAGACCTGAAGATGGGAGTGACCAGAATGGACAGGATTAGAATTAGAGTACGTCAGAGGGACAGCTCAGGTTGAGCAGTTTGGAGACAAAGTTAGAGAGGCAAGGCTGAGATGGTTTGGACATGTACAGAGTAGGGACAGTGGATATATTGGACAAAGGATGATGAAGATGAAGCTGCCAGGCAGGAGGAAAAGAGGAAGACCACAGAGAAGGTTCATGGATGTACTGAAGGAGGACATGCAGAGGGTTGGTGTGATAGAGGAGGATGCTGGGATAGGGTGAGATGGAGGCAGATGATCCGCTGTGGTGATCCCTAAAGGGAGCAGCCGAAAGAAGAAGAA
>VUQI01060101.1:2475-16248 GCA_015106735.1 Paratilapia polleni | reverse complement strand
GGTATGGACATGTACAGAGGAGGGACAGTGGATATACTGGACAAAGGATGTTGAAGATGGAGCTGCCAGGCAGGAGGAACAGAGGAAGACCACAGAGAAGGTTCATGGATGTAGTGAAGAAGGACATGCAGAGGGTTGGTGTGACTGTGGCAAACCCTAAAAGGAGCAGCCGAAAGAAGATTGTCATGAGTGTGCAAAATGCAAATCAAAATGAAGGCAGAGTTCAGAGATTGAGTGATTTGAGAACTTCTTGGTGTCAGGGCTGGTGTGATCTCATCACTAAATGGTCTTCAGTTTTTTGCTGCCATAGCTGCAGTCATTATGCCATTATATCTTCTTCTACTTCCTAAGTCTGCTACAGCCTGCACTTGGAAGTAACTACCTTCCTGTATCTTATTACCCTGAATTTTAACTTAAAATGTTTTAAGAAATTGGAATTTTCCATTCTCAGAGATTAGAATGTAGCTGCAATCAAGCTGTAATGTCAAATGAAAAATAACCCAATAAACCCTTCAGCTTCAAGGAATATTAAAATCTTTATTTCTGTCCATACTGTATTGTTATTAATATCACATCTTCACACAGTAACAAAAACATCTTAAAAAACTAATCTCAATATGCATACTGTCCTTCAAGTATCTCTCAGGGAAAGGTCAGTGTTACTTTTACAGTACCCTTTCCATAAATAACATAAATATCTTTACCCACAAATGTTTTGTAGTGGAATTTACATTTTAGTCAAACAAGCACAAGTACAGTGTGACTGTATTCAGTTTCTATCGGGCCAAGCTACACCGTTCAGTTCCCCATCTGTTCTTCAGTTACAATAACACTGTTAGCACAACCTTGCACTCAGTCTCTTGCTACCTATTTATTTCATGGTGAAAGATGCTCTCTATAAGTAACAACACTGAAAGCTGCAAGCAGTGGAAAATGCTCATGCACTGTGGTTACATTCTGTGTGTTAGCACTGATTATTCCTCCACAGTTTTGTTCTTTAAAGATGTTGGGGTTATGCTAACAGCTAGCCTATCAGCTGTGAATATGTTACACCACATATGGAATAGAACTGCTGTCCTTCCTGTTTTCTTTCAAGCACAAGGTTTCCTTACTGACTAGTTAATTTTCACAAGTTTTCTCACTTGTTTTACGTCCCAGTGTGGAGTGAGGTTTTGGTTTGGTTTTCTTTGCTTTGCTTTGGTGTGAACTCATCAAACCAAATTCTGGCCATTTCAGGATGAGAGAGAACCTCACATAAAATCTCTCAGAGCTGCTTTGATTCATGGTCGTACCATGCTCAAGGTCATTGGGGATAAATGAGATGGAGATGACTCCCATGTTTAAGACATGGCAGTGTTTGTCATAAGACTATTGATGGTTGTAAGATTGCAGAGTTGGTCATTTGATGGTTAAAACAGTTGTACCTTAACAGTATAGCACTCCACTATTCAATTGGAGCATCCATCAGTAAAATCAGCTGGATACATTCAGAGTTTCCTCACTGTGATTATGACTCAGATGTTTATGTGGAATATGAGTAATTATAGTAACCCCACCTCATTACTGCATGGGGAACATTATAGCCTATTTCAACTGCACGTCATTCGTCACATATAACTGTCTTAGAAATAAGAGTCAGAAATTACTAAACTATGTATCCCAGTGAGACTGTTTCCAATGGATGCATCAAACACACATTTAGTATTTACACTTGTGGTCAGAAGTTTACATCCACTCATCATGGGCATGAATGTGATGGTAATTTGGGGCTTTTAATGATTTCTTTGCACTGTTCTTTTTCTAGGGTGGAATGATTGTACAGCATACATCTTTAATGACTTTAAAAAACAACAATTGGGCACACAAGTGCACAACAAAAGTTTTATGGTCAGCCAAGACAAAGATTGATCTATTTGGTTACAATGACAAGAGGTATATATGACAAGAGGAGTAAAGGTGAGGCTTTCAAACCTGTGCTCCTCAACCTCAACACTGTACCAACTGTCAAGCATGGTGGTAGTAGCATCATGCTCTGGGGCTGTTTGGCAAGTACCAGTACCAGTGGTACTGGTACTTGCACAAAGTGGATAGAATAATAAAGAAGTAGGACTACCTCCAAATTCTCAACTTCACCTCAAATCAACAGCTAGACAGTTGAAGCTTGGACACATTTGGGTGTTCCAACAGGACAATGATCCCAAACACATATCAAAACTGGTTTTGGAATGGATAAAGCAGGCTGACATTAAGCTTCTGGAATGGCCTTCCCAAAGCCTTGACCTCAACCCTATTGAAAATTTGTGCACTATGCTTAAAAGCCAGGTCAATGCCAGGAAACCAACCAGTTTAAATGAATTCTGCCAAGAAGAGTGGTCAAATATCCAGGCAGAATTATTCCAGAAGCTTGTTGATGGCTACCAAAAGGATCTGGTCAAGGTGCAACTTGCTAAGGGACATTTAACCAAATATTAGTGGGGGTGTATGTAGATATTTGACCCTGTGTGAATTAAAGAAAATCCAAAATAAATTCAGTTTGTGCACCCAATTCTTGTTTTTTAAAGTCATTAAAGATGATGTTTCTTTTTAAAGAAAACATTAAAAAATTACCATGATATTTATGCCCATGATGAGTGGATGTAAACTTCTGACCACAACTGTAGGTGTACTAGAAGACAGCTTAGGGAGTCAGCTGTTCACTTTTTTCCATTTCAGTCTGTTTGTTGCTAGCCAAAAGCAGAATCCCATTTCATATTACAGTGAATTATGGATTTGACCATGCTAACCAAGCTAGCTCTCCACCGCAAGTGTTGGTTAATAGCTCCTCACCTCTAGCCTCTTGTCCAAATAAGGTCATGTTGGGTAAAAAAAACAAGAAAAAAAAATGGCAACTGTCAATGTTCCAAAGTGGTAGTGCACAAACCAGTGGGTTATTGGTGTGAACAGTTGTGGTGTATTAGAATCGCAACAAAAGATGTAACTTTATCCATCTTGTTCTACACTATATGGATAAAAGTATTAGGCTACACCTCTTAATCTTTGAATTCAGGTGTTTTCAGTCCCATTTGCTACATGTGTATAAAATCACCTAGCCATGCAGTCTGCCTTTACAAACATTTGTCAAAGAATGGGTTGTTCTAAAGAGCTCACTGAATTCCAGCAGGATACTGCCACCGTTGCAACAAGTCAGTTTGTTAAACTTCTTCCCTCCTATATATTCCACGATCAGCTGTAAGTGGTATTATTGCAAAGTAGAAGTGTTTAGGAACCACAGCAGCTCAGCCATGAAGTGTCAGACCACACAAAGTTACAGAGCGGGGTCGCCTTGCCAACGCTCTGCTGAATCAATAACTCCAGAGTTCCAAACCTCCTCTGGCATTAACATCAGCACAAAAACTGTACACCAGGAGCTTCATGGCATGGGTTTCCATAGCTGAGCAGCTCCTGTGTGTGTCTTGTGTAGTTGGCCCACTACTTTTGACCATATAGCGTATATGAGGCCAAAAATCCCTCTCAGACTCAACAAAATATCTTGAGATAGTCCCACATTCTGTGATGTGTGTCAGTATGTCCCACTCAGTCTGATCATCCTTGCTCAGTTGACCAAATGCAAGACAACAGCAAGAAGAAAACCTAAATCAAAGCTTCAAAACCTCAGTACAGGAACTTGTATGATGTCACAGATGTAATGTTCATGTTTTTCAACAGTCCACACTGACAGGGCAGGCTGAATATACAAGAAAATCTTGAAATCTTCAACTGCAAACCTACTTAACAGATGTCTTTTATACAGGATTGTTTTGTACAGTTGAAGTTTGGGCAGTCAGCAAAATCCCATCCTGACATTTGTCACTCCCAGCATGGAGCTGCTACCTGCCACAGCTTCAGTGACAGAGGCCATCATTTTGAACACACAGTTACAGACAGACAGCGCTCTTCTTCAGTGTGACTGTAGAAGAAGTCGACTCATGATCTCTCTCAGTAGCTGCTTTCATGTCCAGTCAGGATGTACAGGTTGCTCAGTGCTGATGGGTCATCAGTCGGTGTGCTCTGAAGGATGATGTCTCTGCTCATAGTCAGGAAATAAAAAGGGGAAAAGTCACATAGCTCATCCAACAAATAAAGCAGAAGCAAAAAAAAACAAAAAACAAAGGCAGCATTGGCCCAAACCAAGAGCAAAAGGTTCAAGTCTCCTGTTTAGGACTTTAAAGTGTTTAGTCAATCCTTCAGATTACTCATGACATCCTGTTTGGGGTCTACAAATTCATGTCTCAGTCCTGTTAAAAAAAGATCTGCTGCTACTGCAGAACAACAGACAAAACCACTACCTTCATCTGCATCACTGCTAATATTCAAACTTCAAGCATCAAACCCACATTTAATTTCAAATGACACACTACTGCTTCTACTACCTCTACTGCTACTTCTACCACAGATCTACGGCTATCACTACCACTTCTACTGATGCTAGTGGTAATACTCTACTACTACTACTACTACTACCACTCTAGTTTGAATATTAATGCTACACAATATCAGTACTGGCATTCTTACTGGTTCCAGTCCCACTCCTTTACACCTGCTACTACTAATCACCACACCTGCTACTTTTTAAAAACTTTATTGATAACAAGTACAAACATTATTATAACGGTGTATAAACAAGTTTAAAGTATAAAAAAGAGGGGGAAAAGTGTCAGGAATTACATAAAACATAACTCTAAGAGATAGAGCCTGATATATACTGATATAGGATTTTTAAGACTGATGTCAGTGCCGATATTTCTCTAACATTTGTTATGTGCAGTTATTTATGAGTCCTTACTGAGGTAATACAACAACGCAGTTTAAAAATCACCTTGTTTTATTGTCACAACAAGTCGTGGATTATTCATTTACGCTCTGCCCAACTCTGCTGGTTCTTGTGTTTGTGTGTTTTGTTCCAAACACGTGTTGCCAACAGTGAAGTTGCAGAGTGCCCTCTGGTGGACAAACTATGCCACGTCAACACTTGTAATGTGGTTTTTATTTTTCTTCTAAGAGATGCACTGAATTTAGGTAAATAAGAAGGATCAATTTTATTTTCATGTGAAGATGTTAAAGCAGTGTTCTGCTTACATGACAGTGCAATCAAAAAGTCACTAAAGTCAGCAAATAATCATGATTATCATTTTGGCAATTTTTCATGCAATCCTAGAGTGTTTGATAAAAATTTGCAACATGATTTGATGTATTCATAATGATTTTACTAACTGAGAACATTTCTTTTGTTCTCTTTTCTAATTTGAAAAAATACTTTTCACCATGTAAGTCAAGGGAAGTCTTTCTTCCTCCTTATATCTATTGTCTCGTTGTTTTTGTAATTTGGATAATTCCAATAACTCGCGAGATGATGGATCTATCTTTTTTGAAAAGCCAAGGATTTTTTTCATTTTTCTTTTTCAATTTTAAAATATTTTTTCTAATGAAATCACATTTCTTATTTCAAACTTTATTAATTCCCAGCATAATTCATAATTCCTCATTACTAACACCTGATTGTCTCCAATACTTCATAATAATTTCATGAGATCCCTGGTTAAAGTTCTCATTTTCCACTAATGACTTATTATGTTTCCAGTAATTCCTATCCATTGTTTTAGTACTCTGATCATTATTATTTACCTTATCTACTGAGGCAGTGCTGTGGTCAGTTAGCATTACTGGATCAACAGGGACCTCCTGAACCTTGTTAGTAATATCATTATTAATAAGCCAGAAATCAACCCTAGACTGTTGTGAAAGATCTTTGTTGCTCCAAGGAAATGTTCTTAGGACTGGAGGTTTTTTGATGCCAGATATCTATAAGAGCTAAATGTAAACACACACTGTGTAGTTCATTACAAGAATTATTTAATTACCTACAAGTATAATGACCCCTGTCAACTGACTATTGCTGTGTGAAAAAAACCTTTTTCCCCCACTGAGTCCTCCATAACTACACATCTTCTGAAGCAGAACTACTATTCTCATTACTGCTGCTGCTACCACTACTACTCTTTTTCCCATGGTGATTGATGAATATTGTCAGAATAGTGTTAACATACCTGTTTGTTCCCAAAACTCTGAACACACGACTCTCGTCTGTAATTTCTTGTGTTACCTGCATATGAAGCAGAAATTCAGCTGTGTAATGACACAGAAGAAATATGAATTTGACTAAATGACGAGCACATGACATGAGCTCAGTCCTAGCCTGGCATAATTTTACTGAAAAATTACCTCATCCGAATGAAAACTCCTCCCTTTGAGGCCATGCTTCCAGAAAGCCAGCACACTATCCTGTAAGCAGACTGACAGAACAGGTGGTGTCACTCACCCTGCAGCACAGACATCAGCTCTCATTCAGTATGTTTCTCACATCACTCTTTCTACCTAGTGTTTCAACGGGGAAGTCAAAGACCATTTCTGCAGCCAGCTCTCTGGATGGAAGACCCTGCAGATTCACAATCTTAACAGTTCCTGTCAGAACATCATCCAGATTGAGAATGAGCATGAAAGACATTTAGAAGATTCACAACATTTAAAGCAACTTACTTTCCACGGCAATGAGAACAGTGTCTCGGTCCAGTTGGGTTACCTGTACCGCTTTGAGGGCTCCACTATCTGCTGACGCACAGAGACAAAGACGAGTTTATTTGAACCTTGAAGCTGAGCTTCATAAAGTCATTGGAGAAACACAACAATTGTCCTACCTGGTACTGAAACAGGAGTGCTGTTCAGCTCTATAATATCAAACTTGAGCTGTTGGCTGGTTAGTGGTTTATCAGTACTACAGTTTCTTACTCCAACACACAGCTGGGGAAATTCATCTGTTACCAACACCAGCAGCTCAAATATTGGCAGAGAGTCTGGTAGCCTAGTCGGTATGTGCTGTGAAAGTCATCAACAAAAACAGTTACATTTTCAACATTTTCAAAAACAGGACAAGTTTTCAGTGTTGAAGCTAACACATCTATCCCTAAGTTTAACACAGCTGAAGGTACGGCAGCTCAGATGTGTCAGTTCAAGGACAAAATGATCAAACTGCTGCTCACTTGGAAAGTGAACATGTGTGGACTCTGGAAAAAATGGCAGCAGGCTCTCATTACTTTCAGACAGTACATGCAAGTTTGACCAAGGTTGAGTAATGCATGTTCAACCTGTACTGAACTCATTCATGCAACCCTATTTCCAAAATATAAAACAGAATGCAACGATTGGTGTCATGACATTAAACATAGTACAGAGACATTTGAAAATGATGCCACCTTTCAGTAATGTTGGGACAGAGGCATGTTTACCACTGTTTTGCATCACCTCTTCTTCTTAACAACACTGTGTTAGAATGTGGACTGCAGGCAGGCCAGTTCGGGACCCACACCTTTACTACAGAGCCATGCTGTTGGAATACTTGCACAATGCAGTTTGGCATTATTTTGCCTATAAGCAAGACCTTCACCAAAAATGGCAGCATACAGTGATTAACAAATGTATTAGACTACCTGTCATAAAAATGAGAGAGACCATCCAGCATCACAAAGTGCTTTAATGTGGACTCTTTCCTTTTTCTCAATGTTTTACCATTTTGAACAGGAGTGAGGAATTTCAAACTGAATTCATGTTTTTATACCCAAATTTGTGCCGACACACTGGACTTCTCTGAGAAGTCAGAAATAAATCAAGCAGAACATTCAACCACTAAAACTCATGTTCTGTTCAGGAATGCAGGTAAATAACTGTAATTTGGCATCTTAATCAAAAAATAATAATGTGCTTTACTATTTTTTTTCTGCTTTTTTGTAAAACAGTTAATTTGAAAATTCATGGATAACAATAATTATATTTTAGCATTAAAAATATCATTTGATTAAAGAGCTTGTGCATACTGGTAGAATAAGTATTATAGAAACATGAAAAGTGATTTTGGTAATTACCAATACTGTTAATTTAGGGCAGCTGTGGCCTAAACCTTACATTGGGTGGTGGGCTAATAAATTTGTTAAGCACTGTATGTTGCTCAAAAAGCTGTATATATCATTCAGCATCAAGATATGTGCAAGTTATTCCTGCCATGTGAACTAATGACCCCCATACCATCAGGGATGCTGGATTTGACCTGTGTGCTGATAGCAAGATGGGTGGTCCCTCTCCTCTTTAGCCCAGAGGACACAGTGTCCATGATTTCCATTTTTTCCTTTTCCATTTTTTTATTTGAAACACGTTGGCATCAAATTTAAAAAATGGGCATATGTTAGTCCAAAAAAAAAAACCAAAACAATAACATTCTTCAGTTTCAGCTTTTGATATGTTGTTTTTCTGCTACGTATAGTTAGGGTTTAATGACGGAATTGCATTTTGGAAACAGGGTTGTATAAGACATGAGAGACATATTGTTTGTACTCTAAAGAATGAACAGGGTGGGTTCAGTTTTTGTAAATGAAGACATGAGTCGGCAAGTTCAACATATCTGTACAAACCTTTAGATGCATAAACTTTTGAAGAGGCTCATACCACAAGAGTAAAACCAGGCCAGATGGGACGGCCCCACATAGGAATGTGCTATCTGTGTATGGGTTTCTTGCTAAAAGAAGGAGAGTAAGATTAAATCTTTGTTGTTACCCCTGAAAAAGAAAAAACAGAGCAAATTCTGCATGACTTACCTACACTACATCTCCTACAGCCTTTAGTGTCAGGAATCTTTACAGATATGGCGAACTTTCTGTGGCCAATAGAGAAGATCCAGTTCAGTAAAAACAGCTGAAAGCCCTCTGTTAGCGTTTACAATGTCCTCCTTTCTCACCATCAAGTGGTAGCATCATGAATTACATTATTACTATTACTGCACCTACATTTGTGATGGCATGTCGTACCTGGGACTGATCCGCTCAGTGAATCGGTTGGTGCTGAGTGACAGACTGCTGTGCTTCTTGTGCAGATGTCCCTTTTGTTCAAACAGAGCCGGCAGGCTGTGTGAGTAAAGCTGGGATGACTTCCCTGCAGGATGGAGCCTTTTTAGAGCAGCAGATTATCTACAGGACACCATGATCTCTGAGACAACATTGTTTGTTACCTGATACAGACATCAACACATTGTTCATAACATATAGCCATGTACATCGCTGAGGGATGAGCTGTGGGAAGAATGAAAACACAAACAAGAATTCACTGACTTTACCATGTGCTGTGCAATGACAGAGACTTCAAATACCCAGCTTTGTGATTTAAACTAATGCTTTTTATGTCAGTCTGACTGATGTGCTGCTGGTCCTGAAGGTGAAGTGTTGGAACTGTTGCAGATCAGACTTGTTCCAGCAAATCCCCTGGTTCATATTTTGACAATTCTGCAGTGGTTGATTGTATTAGTGATGGGCAGGAGGAGGAATACAGAGCACTAGTGGATGATTTTGTGGAGGTGCCTGAGAGAAATCATCTACTTCTGAATGTGAATAAGACCAGAGAGATGGTGATCAACTTCAGGGCAGCTACACGACCCATGTCTATCCTGGGACAGGATATTGATGTGGAGGAGTATGTGGGCATCCACACTGACAACAGCCTGAACTGGAAGACCAACACAGAGGCTGTATATAAGAAGGAGATGAGCAGGCTCTATTTCCTAAGGAAGCTGAGATCCTTCAATGTGTGCAGCAAAATGTTGGAGATTTTCTATTAGTCTGTTGTGGCGAGCACAGTGTACTTTGCATCAGAGCTGGTGACACCAACAGACTGGATAAACTGATCAGGAAGGCTGGCTCTGTGATTGGCTGCAAACTAGACTCTTTTGAAGCTGTGGTGGAGAGGAGGTCAGTGAACAAACTGTTATCCATCACGGATAACCCTGACCACCCTCTGCACCACTTACTGCACAGGCAGCAGAGCACCTTCTCTAACACACTGATTCAGCTCCACTGACACAAGGACACACACAGGAGATGCTATCACCCTTTATAACACAATACACCTATATGGCAGAGAGGCATCTGCCAGAGAATATTATTATTATTATTATTATTATTATCTCATCATTTTAACTGCTGTAAAAAAAAAAAATTTCTCAAATATGGGATAAATAAAGTATTTCTCATTCATTCATTATCTACCTCACATCCATGGCCAATTCAGAATCACCAATTAACCTAACGTGCATGTCTTTGGACTATGTGGGACTGAGCACACACTTTAAGATTACAAGCCACATTTGCCCTTTCACATGCACACATTCATACAGCATGCCTTTAAGTGCTTTTTTAACTATCATGCACATACACTCACAATCTGATGAATGCATCAGGGGCAATTTGGAGTTCACTATTTCGTGCAAGGACACATCAGCATGTGGACTAGAGGAGCCAGAGCGTTTTACTGCATGTCTACTGAGCAGTACTCACCAACTTCACCCAGGTTCAGGGGTTGTAGTGTTATTTGCTTATGTACCATGTTTGGATTGTGGCTCATTTCTAAAGTTACATAACCCCTGTTCCTATTGAGGCCAGTTTCCATACATTAAACAACTACAGTTGACCATAAGATAGAATGTTAGACTGACTTTATGTATGCTTCATAAAATCATCTGCTTCTCTAGCCGCATGTCCTGATCTGCCTGTCTGACCATACCCAATCAGTTCTCTCTCTTTCACTCTCATGCCCTCTCTCTCCCTCACTACTTCTCTGGTGTTGTAGAATAATGTGAATTAGTAAATAGCTGTCATAGCATAGATAGCCCCATGTAGCATACATATACAAATAAAAGGGATTTGCAGAAAATTTAATAAACCATAAAGGCCAGTTACCTCGGGTGGTCAGTATGACTAGAAAAACACTATACAAATGCAAGTACCTTCAGGCATCCTTTAAAACATGAAAATCAATCCACAATAAATAAAGAACCATTTAGAGTGTGTTGGAACTAAATTATGTTAAAGGACACAAATGAGTCCTTTTCTTACCTTCTCTAGTGTATCTTCATGAAGTTCATTAAGGTTCAGTGTGTAGATACCTTCTTCTGCCCCAAGAACAAGATACTGATCTAATTAGGAAAAGTGTTTATTAGAGGGACAATAAGGAAATATCTATCAGCACCAAAACCCAATCACCAAAAGACGAGATGGGATCAAAAGGTTCAGAGACTATGCCTATAAAGAGAAAAGATTTCAATTTGGCTACTATCCCCTTTAAAAGTGTCTCCTTGTGCTGCAATGTACCACTCCCAGTTCTTCTGCTATATCTGGATCAGTCCCTGGAAGTTCCATTCTGACCACTTCCATGTGTACATCTGGGATTTCACCATGGACCTTAAACTTCTGCACCGAAAATATATCCCGCGGGGTCATACTGACTGACAGTACAGACAGAGCACCCGGCACATACGACCTGACCTGTGGCGTGTGCCAGCATGTGCCCACTCTCAGCCTATTAAAAATGCACAGGTTTTTTTTTGTTTTTTTTTTGCCACAGCAGCAAAAGTGTCCACCCCTGTCCTCTTCCCCCTCCCCATCCTCTTCCCCACAATGAAAATAAAGTTGTTGCCATTTTGACACAATGCAGGAATTCAGTGCTAATTGCAATGTGGCTTCCAGGGAACATCAAATAGAGCAGGAGCACTGGAGCAGTGCATCTCTGTACAAGAAGACCGCCTTTAAAGGGAAAACAACCACATTTAAATCAGGCACACATTTGCTTTTAATTGAAGTCTCTGAACTGCTTCATAAATGAAATGTTTCCTGATACTGCTGCTGTAAACGTAAACTTGTTATAAACTTGTTGCTATAAGATTTCTGGAAGGCTCTTGTTACTTTACTTTGAAGTAAAAATACAACCATTTGAGTTTAAGGACATAAGAGACCAAAGTGATTACCTTTCGTTTTGGGAAAAATCCAGGTGACAGCACAGTAAATTTTAAGAGGACAACCATTGAAGACTTTGGAGAAGCAGGCTCCCATCTAGAGAAGCAGCAGAACAACTGAATCACTTATGGTTTGGCATGTTCAGAATGACTTTTCACTTTAAGTATGATATCTTTCCAACAAAATAAATTAGGCAGGATTGTTGCAAACACTGTATTCTGCTTTATATTCAAAGTTGCACAATGCCATTTTGCACATCAGTGACTCCAAAAGCTAGCAAGTAGTGAGAAGGTGCTGAAGTTTCCCAGCTATCCAGGCTGAATCTGATGGAAGGTTGCAGGCATTAAAATTTTGACCAAAAAAAGTGTTGTATGTGAGGAAGCTTGTCATGTTAGCCATGAGAGCACTGCCACATGCTGTTAGACTTCACACTTACATGGACTTGAGGGGTAGGAGGAAGTCCATGACAATCAGCACTCTAAAAATTACAAAGGTTACACATAACAAAACAAACATCACAAATCAACATTTTGCTTGATTACATGGTTTGCAGTCTGACAGACACACTTTTAAAGGATCCAATCATTAGGAAGTTATTAGGTTAGCGAATCACACAGGCTAACTAATGTGGTGAGACAGATGTTTGGCTTCAACTCACATCGTCCTTGGTCTTTCTCCTTAGTGTGCTCCATTCTGGTGATAGTGGGGTCTCTCTTTTTGGAGAGGAATCAGGGGTAACCTTCATCTTCTCAGCTATCACAGCACCCTCCACAGGCAGACATGATTCAGTGCAGCCCTGTCTGATGTCCTGAGTGGCTGAGCACCTGGCCAAGGCTAATAAAAGAAAGATTTTTGTGAGACTTTTTTTTTTTCCTCTGGACTTGGTCAGCATAAAGTGGAACTATTACACGTTCATTTCCAGTTCTATCTTTATATTCTTATACTGGCCCTTAATGCAGCCCCTCACTGCATCCTCTATCTGAACCAAAACATGCTGGCTCTTGTCTCTCTGAGGTGCCCATTTTCTTCTGTACAGCAAATCAGAATCCGACCAATTTTCTAAGGCAATACCAATACCGATATAAGATATATAGATTAAAAATCTGATATACTGACCGATATTTTTTTTCTTTCAGGCACACAAAACAAACAGATTTCCCTAACCTCTCTTATGTGTAGTTATTTATGAGTCCTTACTAAGATAATATGACAGCACAGGTTAAAAATAAACTTCTTTTATAAGTGGTGGATTACTTATTTATGCTCTGCCCAACTCTGCTCGGATCAGCTGGTTGTTGTATTTATGGTGTTCCAAACAGGTGTTGCCAACAGGGAAGTTGCAGAGTGCCCTCTGGTGGACAAACTATGCAACGTTAACACTCATAACATGGTTGAAGGGTCTTTCTCCCACCTCTTCCTCAGTTTTTAAAATTTTATTTGTCGGCCGATAAATGAAAATGATTTGAAAATGGAAAGGGTCAGGGTCTACTGCAAATGCAAATGATATCCTTACTCAATTTAAACTTGGGAGCTTTTATATCAGTATTTGAAGAACTTGCAGTCGTGGTCAAATGTTCACTTACACTCTTCATGGGCATGAATGTCATGGTAATTTTGGGCTGATTTCTTTGAACTGTTCTTTGTCCAGGGTGGAATGATTGTACAGCATACAAAAAACAAAAACTGGGTGTACAACTTATACATCCTATTTTTGTGTGTCAAACTTTGCCAAGGTCTGGAAGAAGACTAGGGAATAACAGGCTGGCAGAGAACAAACAAAGTGGCAACAGCAGACGCTCTGACAAAGGACAGAAGACAAATACGGCTTAAATACGCACAAGGTAATTAGGGAAAGAGAACACAGCTGGGGAAAACAAGCCACGGGTGAGCAGAATCAAGATAACGAGATGGG
>VUQI01060099.1:29862-47032 GCA_015106735.1 Paratilapia polleni | reverse complement strand
GAGCTCCTCCTGGCAAAGTAAATGTGTTTGGCACAACAAGGCATTCAGTTCATCAGTCCGTTTGCCAAAGCCGCCAGACAGGACAGGTTAATAAAAAAAAAAAAAAAAAACAAAAAACAAAAAAACAAAACAAACAAAAAAAAAAAAAACAGAAATGCTGCATTAAGTATTTCCCAGAAAAGGAAAGAAATGAAAATATGATGCAATAATGGCAGTTTATGGAAGGGATTGACCAAGATCAAGTGGGGAGTTGCACCCACCAAGATAAAATGCAGCTGGTTGAACATGCAACTCACCTAGGAAACCCACAATCAGAGGCCAGATATGGTAACCTTCAATAAGTCTAATCCTAGATGAGTACCTCAGTCTCACAGGAGTTGCATTTCTAACTTTCTAAGGAGGTTCCTATTATTTTGTCTGCGATGACCATATCAAATTACACGTTAACTCAATTGTTCAAATGGCAGCTTTGTAATGTAAATAGAGTATATGCAACACTTGTAGCTGACTTTACAATGCACTGTTATCAACTCAAAGTGGCTTCTAGATAAAAGATCGACTTTTTTTAAAATACGTCTTTGCAGGCAATTTTACACCACATGTGCACAGAAAATAAGTTAAATGCAAACTATAGAGGAACACTCAATGCAAATCACAACATGCGCTACCTGAACCTAAAATAAATGCACCGCCTCTCAGAACACAAATTTCCCACCAGTTTTGACTAATACGAGGAACATGTGGCCAGTATACTGCATATAATCTGAAAGCACACTGTATTCGCTTACCGTGCAACATGAAAAAAAAAAAAAAAATACTCAGGCTCCCATAATGTCTTAAGGACGTCAAACAAACCGCTAGCAGTGTGAATATTACCACAGAGCTTTGATGTATATTTCGGTCAGCAGCGAAAAACACGGCAATCCGTGCACATGAGGAGAAATACCAACACAGCTCTCATCCTCACTTCCTCGTCATGCCAATTAGCAAGCTAGCAGGGTTATATGACCAGATAATATTTCGACGAGTCTATATCTGCAGAGTATATCACGTTTAATAGCTCCTCATCACGAGTCTTATAATCAAAAGCAAAAATATACCTAAACTGACATCTTCTTGGTCGTAGTTGGCTAATTAATGAGCAGTCTAATTAGCTATGCCGAGCAGAGACGAATCAATTAGCTAGCAAGCTAGGCTGTGAAGCCCCCCTGTAACGTCGCATTACAGTGGTGTTTCTGGAAATGCTGCTTGGCAGTTAGGTTACTGAAAATAAACCTGCAGTCATAGCCACACTTCTCCGGAACTGTAAAAGACAAGGCAGGCGTCCGCGTAATCTCGTTTCTGGCTCTCAGTTAAGGCTCCGCGATGATTAAATTAATAAACAAAAGGGGCTTCAGCTATTAACAGTCGTGTCACTTTGCTAGCTAGCCTGTTAGCAGGCAAAGATAATTATCCGCTCCTCAAACTGTCTCCAACTGGCCAGTCTCCACTCCCTACAAACTCTGGCTCGGCCAGGTGGGAACTGCAGCTTCAATAACCGAGCGAGTTCACCCAGGATAGAAGATACACTCACTAGGCTTCAAATTAAAAAAAAAAAGAAGAAGAAGAAAAAAACAAAAAAAAAACAACCAACCTCGGCCTCGAGTTATTTCCTTACCCCTCTGATTATGGGCTGCCAGTCGGGCATCTAGTGTTGCACCGCCCGCCGCCTGCTGCTCAACAGCGCAAATTGAGGCCTAGCCCGACTAAAGCCATTTAATTAATGAACGTGGGCTCCGCTTACAGATGTGTTAGAAACACTCGCACCCCCTCCTCCCTCGCCGCCCAGCAGAGCCCCTTTTGACGCGTCCTAGCGCTCAAATCCATACCTTAAACACTCGCGGTGCAACACATGGCCATTTAAACTATCATTTTAAGAGCTCCGAGCCGTAATTGGCGAAAGAATTAAACGGCGAAAAGCGACTTGAAGCGGAGTACGTGCGCCGCGGTCGCCTCGACGATGGGGGTGGTGTAGGGAGAGCCAGGCGAAAGAGAGACGAGAGGCAGAAAAAAGTTTGGGATTTAATGTTGGATTTCTATAAGAGATCGGATTAGTATGGGGCACAATCCGTCGTTTGCTCGATCCTCTACCAGTCGCAGGCCACTCTCCTCGCTCAACTCGGCACAATTAACCGATCGCGAATGGCGTTTAATTAAGTTCGGAGCAATTAGCTAATGCGTTTTTTACCTGCATGGTCGCCGCTCCAGCACGCACACACACACACGCTTCCTCTGTGGCTCCTCAGAAGTGAAAAGTTTTCTTGCCTGCCCTCCCTCTCTCTCTCTCCCTCTCTCTCTCTCCTGTTCTCCCCCTCCCTTCATTCGCCCTATCCCTCTCTCCTTCCCCTCTTCCCTCTAGTAAACAGACCACAGCTCCCCCCGAGGCTGATTGCTGACATTCAGAGGGGACAGACACGGCTATCAAATCCCTTATGTAACCCCGCAGATATTACAGATAATTAATGTATATTCAAACACTGATTACTTATTATTGAGTAATAGAATTAATTAAGCAAAAAATGCCGGATGAATGATGGGTTAATTTAGAAGGAAAAAAAGTACGTTAATGCTTAGATTACACAAAATGCTCCTTAATGTAAAAGCTCTTCCTCATTTTCACATTAAAAGGTGAATTATAAATGAGTCCCCATTCTGCCAACTTAGATTGTCACAAAGAGTGTGACGAGTTAATTAAAGCAGAATAATGGAGATATGGCCGCGGAGCTTCTACTCGCCGCTTCCCGCACGAATTCTGACATGTTTTCACTCAAACGATAGGTGTGGCGCACATCAACAGTCGACTATGTGGGATAAATATTTATGAAGCGGAGCGGATTAAAACTGCACCATCTGTATGCCCCCTGCGTTACTGGGACAGGAAGTGATGTTCCTGAATACCCTAATAGGTGTCCCTAATTGCGCCTGTGCGAAATAAACACTTTGCTGACGTGTAGAGGGTGCACGGATCGATCTTTCTCTCGGGTCTCAAAGCCGAATTGTTTGGATTTAAGGACCAGACATTAGAAGGTGTGTGAGGGTGCACTTCGCTACGTGTGTGATGATTTTTGAGGACTCTGTGGTTCAGTTTGGTGATTTTGACATACAGTTCCTGCACGACTCTAGTTTTTCAGCTTGGGCGGAACGATTCGAGTCTGACAATTAGACCGGTGCTACAGGAGATAGTGTTGTGTTATTTTGTAGTAATACAGATAAGTTAAATTTACAATAAATGTTCTGGCTGTAGAATTGGGAGGAAGTGAGCAGATCATTTATTTAGAAAAGTTGTAAAAGCACAATGTAAAACTACTCTTTTACAACAAAAGAAAATATGTATCTAAAGCTATAGTTTTAGTCAAAATACAGAAAAGAGAAGGCTATATCATAGTCTTAATATTATTATATTAATATTGGGTAACTGGGTTATTATTGCTGCTTATACTGCATTTCAGTGTATATCTGGGTAAATTGCAAAACTGTATGCATTTTGGCAGTACTCAAGTGATAAACACTCACCAGCCACTTTATTAGTCGGCTGTGGTGTTTCAACGATGCTCTAAGGGGCCCAAAGTGTGCCAAGAAAATATTCCCCACACCATTACACCACCAGCAGCCCGAAGCTTTGATACAAGGCAGGATGGATCCATGCTTTCTTGTTGTCTCTGACCCTTCCATCCAAATGTTGCAGCAGAAACTGAGACTCATCAGACCAGGCAATGTTTTCCAGTCTTCTACTGTCCAACTTTGGTGAGCCTGTGTGAATTGTAGCCTGTTTCCCATTCTAAGCTGACAAAAGTGGCACCCAGTGTAACCACGTTCAAAGTCACCTAAATCACCTTTCTTCCCAATTCTGATGCTCAGTTTGAACTTCAGCAGGTCATCTTGACCATGTCTACATGCCTAAAGTGCACTGAGTTGCTGCCATGTGATTGGCTACTTATATATTTGCGATAACAAGCAGTTAGACAGATGTACCTAATGAAGTGGCCGGTGAGTGCTGCAAAAACAGAGGTGATTCCAGGATTTGTTAAATGTGGTGGCACAGCTGGGACTGGCTAATGCATGTTAATCACATCAAGCCTGAGCTGGTTTCAACCACGGTGGAGTGAGTTTTTATATGTAAAAGTAGTGGCATACAGCACTATAAAAACAGTTTTTCATAATACAGTGAATGTATGCATTCTCCCCACTCATAAGACCATTTAAATCATAACATACAATATACACCATTCTATTTATATCACTCTTACAGTGACTTTAAAGTAGACGTGGGTGTATCTGCAATCAGATCAAAGTGTGGATCTCACCATGTTTTTTCAGATGAGCGTGGAAGTGGAAAGGAAATTTTTATGCAATGCCGACACCCTGCAAACACTGGAGGAGATCGGGGGTACGTGTTTAATTTGTCCACCACACATTTACACATGAATACATTCAGAACTGAGGCATTTAGCTGATGCCGTGATCCACGACGAATTATAAACGGTCACTGAAAGGCTTTTCCAACATTTAATGGCACTAATTGCTGTGGTTGTTGTGTAACCGTAGTGACACTGGCCATCTGTCTCTGGTTAATAGTGAAGTTTAATTATCTGTATTAGCCTTGTTATATTTTTATTTATTAAATTATCTATTTAAAAAAATAATAAAAAAATCCCTCTGTATCCCACTTTTTTTCTCCAGCAGTCTGCGTTGGCCGGCGTCAGATTCACGACCAGTATTTTGACACCCCGGAGTTTCACCTGACTCTGAGGGACATGTGGCTGCGTAAACGTAAAGGATGCTGGGAGCTCAAGTGCCCGGGAGCAACGGGCCGTGGGACAGAAGAGCTGAGTGGAAAGCAGCCCGAAGCGACAGCGCTGTGCACTCGTTACAAGGAGATAACCAACCTCCCTGAAATTCACCAAAGAGTGAAAGAGGTCATAAATGACGCTCGCGAGGACACAGAGACAGAGGTTGACTTCTCACAGGAAGATGAGTCGTGGCTGAGCAAACTGAATCTGGTATGCTTCGCCGAGTTTACAACAGTGCGACGCTCATTCACTTTAAAGGAGGAGGGGGTGCAGATAGACCTGGACCAGGCTGACTTTGGCTATAATGTGGGGGAGATAGAAGTCCTCGTACCAGAGGGAGGAGATGTGCAGGCTGCGCTGGAGAAGATCAGAAAAACAGCTCTAAAGCTGGGTATAAGCTTTCAAACTGCTCCACCACTTAATACATTCATTACCTTATGGTGTGATCACCAGCTTTATTTTCCCTATCTGTAACATTAAAGTAAATTAGTAAAGACTTTTTCCTTCTTCTTCTTCACAGGGCTTACTGGAGATCAGCGAGTTAAAGGAAAAATGGATCTTTACCTTAAAAGAAATCACCCAGAGCACTATGCAAAACTGCTGAGTGCACACATTCTGTAGGAGATGATACTGTATCTATACAAATATATGAACAGAAAAAATAGGTATTATTTACTATAAAAGCTAATAAATTGTATTAAAGTACAAATGTTGATGATCCTAAATTGTTAAACCACTGGATGTTCCATGGCTGCTGTCGTTGCTACTTGAACTTTTTGTATGCCAGGTTATGCTTTTGTCTGGCTGTGAAATGAACAGAGTTAATGTGTCATTCTGTCACTTACTTATCATTAATGATGACGATTTCTTTCTGAGAATAAAGATATGTACTCACAAGGAGACTCAAAGAAGAAGAACCGGTTTGTGACATGTGGCAGAGGATCTTCTAATCACTCAGCAGTTTTATAGTGATGAAACCATTCCATTGTCATTAAACAAAAGCTTTCTTCAAGGTGTCTAAATGTGAATGTCACAATCATAACATGGAGTAACTTGATTGTTAACTTGATGTCTTTGCATTGCATTGTTACTGTATATACAGTCCTGCTTCACAAACATTTTCATTTTCAGGGAGTTAAGTTATTAAAGGCACTGGTTAGTTTGTAACTTTCAAGTCATAATAATCATTAAGTAATTAATCAATAAAAAAAATGAACGCCTTTATCTTTATTCGGTTCATTTATATCACAAGAAATTAAATGATAAAAAAAAAAAAGAAGAAATCAAATGACAAACCGAAAGGGTGTAGGTTGAAGCCACAGCTTGTACAACACCCCTGATACAATAATCAACTCGTATGGAAAATTAAATCAACTACATCTTTAAACTCTGATTTCAATACAAAATCACGACAAAAGGAGAAAAAGAAAGTCCAAATCCAGCTGTAGATGAACTCTTTGTGTCTAGAGCTTCTTCACGCTAAACATTTGTTTGTATGTATGTGGGCAGAGGGTATGTTCGCATGCCTGTCTTCATGAGCACATTTATTGGCATTAATGCAGTCCCAAACCTCTTAATCCTAAGGTAAACCCTGATTTAATTCTAATTCTAACCCTTAAAACCAAATCCCAACCCTCACACGCAATTTCTTACAACATTTTTTTATCACTCTGAGAGCCTAAAACTCAAACTGCACACTCTGTATTTTTTTTTTTTAATGTTTTTATTTAATTCTATTTATTTTTTGTCTTTGTGACAAATTACAAGCCGTTCTTGAGAAACCTGCAGTCTGCCTTTCCTGCACGGCCAGGTCACGAACAGACACAATGACACATACTCATCCTTATAGGTGCCGTCTTTTTAAAACAGTAACTTTATGTTTCCCTGCATGTTGCACGTTTAGGAGACACCTGTAAATTGTTGCTTCAATAAAAGAACGTGTGTTGCACTCTCCCCTAATAGGCAGCGTTAGATAAAACTTAAGACCAAAAAAGCACAAACAGGTTACAGAGTACAGAGTGAGTACCTCACCTTTCCAACTAACTGAAGCTAAAGACAGCATGTCCTGCGTTGCTTAAGCCAAAATGACTATTGCATGGTGTTCTATCGTCTATGAAACCTAAGATGAGCTCCCTGCTCATGACTGTCCCAAAAGTATTTCCTACTCCAATTTATTGTTTATATAGTCTTACATGTATGAATTACACGGCCGTGCATCATATTTGCTGTATGAAATCTAACACTTGTTCTTTACTAATTTTGAGTCGCTGATTTCAAAAATAATATCCACTTTGCTCTATCACATCGCGTTTTTTCACAAGTAGCAATTGTAAACAGATGTTTTTTGGTATATCTGTGGATGCTTCGCTACATCCTACATGAAAAAGACAGACTTTGTTAATTTTGGTATGAAATTGGGCGACCAAGACGAGCCATGGGCACCTCATTCAGTTTGCCGGTGTGTGTGGAAAACCTCCGCACATGGAAAAGAGAAAGAGCTTGGGTTTTGGTATTCCAGTGGTATGGAGGGAGCCACAGAACCACTTTGATGACTGCTACTTCTGTCAATATTTCTGGATACAGTAGGACGGTGTTATCTTATTATGGGAAATCTTATTTAGTTTTCTTATCATATTGAGAAAATGTTGCATGTAGACTGCAGAAACAGACGAATGGCTAAACCGAATGTATTGCTCAAGCTTTCCTTTTACATTGTATTGTTGCAGACGCTGCAGGATTTATTCTACTTTGAAGCTCTGTAACCGTGAAAAATTCAGCAACTTTAGTTATAAAAGATTCTATGTTGAGAAAAAAGTGCACAGAGTATCTCATTATAAAGTTTTCCCCCTCATAACTACCTGTTTGTTTTGTTCAAATAGATTTCTTTGTCATGATATGTACCAACAATTAGATAGAAGACAGCCACTTCAGTGATAGTTACAGACAAAGGAGGGAAGCAAAGGACAGACTGTGCCACTAAGAATAATACAGTATCTTGCATTTTCACTAACACTGTTAGTGGCTCCATTAAGGAAGAAATTTCTCCTAGTCCTATGTGGTGTCTGCCTTATGATAATATATTGATTACCAGGAGGAACACACTGGATATTTTAAACTGTCAAAAAGAGACATTCCTGCAGTTAGAGACTTGTAATAAATGATAAGTTACCACAGTCACGCATTGATCATCCTCTTCAATTTCAGGCTGTGTCCAGTCAGGTGGAGGTGATGGAGGATGATTCTCAGAGGGTGAGATTGGCTCTTCTGCTGGTTTGGTTTCCGTACCTGCACCGGCACCTGTTGTAGGCAGCTTCACCTGGACACCTGCAACTCACGCACACAGTAACACATAACGTGTATGTGATTAAGCATATTCCCAAGCTGAGCAATCCTAACAATAAAGACACACACCATGGCTTCTTCTGTGTACCAGCCTCCGCACGGACAGCTGAGTGCCCACAGTCCTGGTCCTGTTTGCGGGAAGACTGCACTGGAGGCCAACTTCACGCACGACCACTGAGTTACACTGACAATACAAACTCGTTCTTTTTACATAGAATATTGGTGGTCCCTTCATAAAAAAAAACAAAAAAAACCCAAAAAGAGCATTTAACATGATGTTACATTTGCCCCACAGGAAATCAGACTATTTACTCAGAAATATTTAATCAGTGTAGAAAACTGATGTAGAAAGCATGATTTTAAGGGTCATGTGCAGCCTTGTGCCATGTTGCAGATTTATTATGTGAAAAGTGGTGCTGTGCAAGAATTTGAACATAATCTTGTGCTGGATAATTGTTTTGCAAAGTTGAAGAAAGTATTTAGACTTTTTACTTCAGTAAAAGCTGCAGTTCTTCTTAATTAGTTTTAACGTGCTCAGGCTGTATCTTCAAATATATTTAAAGTACCTAAAGTAAATGTACTCATGTGGAATGACAGCTTTTCAGAATATCATACCTGATGTTAGTGGATCATAATTATTGATTTATTTATGTGTATATCTCTCTAATGTTGCAGCTGTTGATGATTTGAATTACTTATATACTGCTCAGCAGCTTGATCTATAATAATGCAATTAATCATATTTCATAGGGGGCTGGTGCCACCCCCTGCCCCCTTTGTAGAAACGCCCCTGCTGGCTGTACAGAACTCATTAATAATGCCATTCTTAAATCAGTCGTTACAAAATGAGGGCCTATTCCTAATAATGTTACAGTTGTTCCAAATATGACATCTCTGGGGAGAGAAACTGTGCTTGTAAATTCAGCTCCTTCAAACTGGAGCCTGCTGTTTATAACATGACGTATCGCGTCACAACTAGCGTCCTTGCGTCAGACTACCTTGTACGTTCTGATTTAAAATACCACCCATTATCCAAAGCTCACCTAAAAATAGTGACTAGCGGAGCAACATTAATGCCACGAGAGTCCTTTTATTTAAATTATCAGCGTTTGTGCTTAATGTCCTGTGGTAACGCCATTTCACCGTCCAGGTAGCTGTCGCTAGCTAACAGACCAGGTTGCCTAGAGAAAAGCATTTCTTTTGAAACTTTGGCCAACACGAAAATATTGAGCACTTACATGCTGAAGCGTTGTTTGCGTCCCAGAATAAATGGACGGCACAGCGCCGGGTTTAAGAAACGACTTTTTGCAAAAGCCCATGGATTTTTGAAACAAATTCTCGAAACAGTCGCTGCTGAAATCTGCGCCGCAAATGCGGATCCCCGCGGTAACATAAGGTCGCGACCTCTGTCTGTAAATAAAGTCCAGCCATTTGTGTTTCAGCTCAGGGTCCCTGGGCAAGTGGTGGAAGCGCCCGGCTCTGGTTTGCATCCCCAAACAGCACAGTCTATCATACTTAGAGCAAAGTGTAACTCAATCTCCACTCCAACTGCTTTTCACCCAAAAGCACTTTTTGATTGGCTTCGTGGGTTGTGATGTCACAAATATGTGCATGCTGTTATTCAACTGTTTTCACCCCACTGAGCAATAGCAGTAACAACATAAGCTTATCACTTGTTTTCCATATGCTATGCTGGTTGTTGCAGCCAGTGTCTGTTCACGTTATTAATGAATAATAATAATCGTAATAAATGTATGTGGGTAATGTAGGTTTTTGCAAAATTTGGAGTGTGATATGCAAGTGGTTGCTTGTTATAGAAATGTTTAAGTGTGATCTTTTTCAGGAACATCAGGGACATTTGTCTTTTGTCTCCCTCCCCCTTCCCCGCTCTTTGTGTGCATGTAAGCATACCTCCCTCAGGTATATCCTCTATAATATCCACTGGTGTTTGGTAAATAAAGAAACAAATGTACTGGAAAACATGTAACATACAGTACTGTGAAAAGGTCTTGAGCTACCCCTCCTTTCTTTTTATGTTGCTAGGAAAATGGGAAGTAGGTGCACTGATTTACTGAAATGTGCAAACATAAATGGAAATATAGTATATAATATTTGGTATGACCACCTTTATTCTTCAACACAGTCTGAACAGTCTGAGGTCCGGGCTCTGGGGAGGCCAGTCCATGACTGATAGAGTTCTATTGTGTGTTTTTCTATCCAGGTATGCTTTTACTGCATTGGCAGTGTGTTTGGGATCATTGTCGTGCTGAAAAACGAAGCCGTTGCCAATCAGATGCTTTCCAGACGGTATTGCACGGTGGATGAATCTGATGGTACTTTTCTGCCTTCACAATTGCATCAATTTGGACAAGATCCCCAACACCACTGGCTGAAATGTAGCCCCAAACCATGACGGAGCCTCCACCGTGTTTTACAGATGGCTGTAGACACTCGCTGTTGTACCTCTCTCAGGACCTGCTCTGTACATATATTGACAACAATTTGAACCAGAAACTTAAGATTTGAGTTCCACTGATTTTCAGTCCAGCTCTTGTGTACTTTGTCATGCCTCAGCCTTTTCTCCCTGTTTCCCTTCCTTGAGAATGAATTCTTGACAGCCACCCTTCCACTGAGACCATTTCTCATGAGGCTTCCATGAACAGTAGATGGATCAACTGAAGGTCCAGATGCATCTCTCAGGTCCTGTTTCAGGTCTTTGCTGGATTTTTCCTATTTCTTAAGGACAAGACTTTCAGTTACTGTTCATCTGCTGTAGATAGTTTTTTTAGTCCTGCCACTTCTTCTTTTTGCCCTTCACTTGTCCAGTTTCCCGAAATTTTCACAGACTCAACTAAAGAAATGGGAAAAAATTGTGTGTTTTTGTGACAGGCTGCTAATAACAAAGTGCGTAAAGATACAATTTAAAATTGTTTCTTTGCTAAGTTGTCTGTAATGTGTAGACACAACACTGGTTCATGCACGCAAAGACTTGAGATTAAAGGCATAGTTGAATATTTGGGGGAATATGCTTGGTGACTTTCATGACAGGAACTAAATAGAAATTCACAATCACAAATAGATACATGAAGGTGGTTCAACATTGGTGCCTTTTTTATGCTTAGATGACTCATAGGTCAGTGTTAAGTGGCTTAGCAAACAAAAAGAAACATTCATCTGAAAATGGTCAGGTACAAGGACTGGACTGAAAATGAGTTAAAAAGCAGCCAATGTCCAAAGAAAAACTTTGAAAGACCTTCAGAAAGCCTGGAGAACTATTGCTCAAGACCACTTTAAAACATTACAAGAAAGTCTGACTCCTTGGAAGCAAAATGTAAAGAAATGAGAGGTGGCTCAAGACTTTTGCACAGTACTGTACAAGAAAAAAATTCTACATGGCCAATTCTTTTTCCCTCTATATGTCTCCCTCTGGTTACAGGCCCGTTTGTATGCACATGCCTGCCTTGTTGACTGTCTTCAGAAGTTGGTGTGTGTTGCTGGGATTTTCTGTGCATGCTGTGGCACAATTGGTAGGAAGCTTGATTAGGATGAAACACTGAAATGTTGTCGAAAGAAAGGAAAAGTCTCGGTACATTAAATCCAAATCTACCCACCTGTATGTGATATGTTTGTGTTGCCACTTCTGTCCCGTGAGGGCGTACCGCCTTTTCCTGACACTGAGTCTGGACACACCCCCCATTTGGTCAGGAACCCCGCATCTGGGCTTCTTCATCCACCTGCAGAGAGAGGTTAGGACGCCACGGGTTATGTAAATAGCAGCATTTTCTTCCCCCACACAGTGATGTCAATAACTCTACATGATGAACAGAAGCCAGTTCTGATCCAGTGTCACGCTTAACAGATGTGCAAAATGATTCATATGAAGCCCTTTGAAGGTTTGTATGTAAAAGAAATTCAAAGATGACAAATTTTTGATAAAATAAAACATGTACGTCATCACAATTCCCACACAGTATAAAAGTATTATTTAAATGTACAAAAAGGTGCCTCACCTTATCGTGTTATCCCTACATCAACCAAGAGAAGCCAAAGGGAAAAAGCAGACACACTGTTAGCTTATCACATTTCGCTCTGTTTCAGCCCAGTGGTTGGACAGCCGTTAGTCTGCATTCACATCGCTGGCCACCACATTGCCACATTACAGTTCAGTGGCCAATTTGAGCTCATTTGCTATTTGTAGCACGGATGGTATTTCACTGTTGGTGGGGACAAATGTCAGTGAGCACTGTTTTAGTGATGTGCAGGTATAAGGCGCAGAGGTTAAACCTGGGTAAAACCTGGGCTACATTTGGTTTAAAAACATGGATTATCTGTATCCTCGTGCCACTACCACTCTCAATGCAATGCATAATTTAAAAACATCTCTTTAAAGATTTAAGAAAGCCCCAGGTGGGTTTACACTTGACTACACTCCTGTGTGCAGACAACCTACAATACAACAGGAGCCTTTTCTATTATCTAAACCAACATGTCCTGCTTGATTGCTTGTAGCTGCTGGGTTGAAGTTTGACTGTTCAAATGAGGACAAACCAAACACTGTCCCAGCTCGTCTGTCTCTTCCACTGTGTATTAATACTAAGGCATTCTCCAGCCTTTGATCTGACAGATCGGAGGTGTACTCTCACAAAAAGTCGCTTTGATCAAATTAAAAAGCCCCACTTAGTCTATGTTAGGGGAACTCTGTGTCTGGCAAAATGACTCAGCTTGCCTTCAAAATGCAACACAAAGAAAGACAAATAGTTTGTACCTCCATTTTGAAAATGTCTATTTCACTTGAAATGTGATTTAAAAAAAATACTACTTTGCCTCCTCAATTCAGTAAAACATCTACCTATTCCTGAGGCCCTGCGTTAATTCAAATTTAGTCTGGAATTGTTTATCAAATCATAAAAATCTGTTTTAAAGCAACAACCAAAAATATCTAAGAATCACATCTCTCTTTTGGCTGATGTTGAGGCATTTTCATAATTAACCACACAGATGTAACACTAATATTTTATTAGCCATCACAGCAATTCAGCATATCCATAGTAATTACTTGCACGCAGGCTAATGGAAGAAAGACCAAATCAAACACCACAGCTTCTTTGTATTTGTAATTTTACACTCAGCCCCTTCCTGTTCTACTCCCACCCGCATTTTCTTATTTTCTGAATAAACCCACCATGAACCTTACACATAATTGATACTGTGGCATCTTTAGGGTATTTGTAAAGGTGCGTGACTCACTCTATAGTGTTGCTGTCCAGCGTGCCTGTGACATTTAGGCCGTAGCGGCGCTGCATGGCAGCGATAGCAGACTGCATGACTCGGGCAGAACGCAGCACTGACATTCTGGGGTCTGCAGGAGGGAGGTAGCCATACCTCTGGAGCCATGCCTATAAACAAAGAAACAAGGAGGAAAAAGTTAGACATTACTGTTAAGTCCAGGGACTAATATGCAAAGACTTGGGGTTAAAGGAATAGTAGAATATTTGGGGAAATATGCTTGGTGATTTTCTTGACAGGAGCTAAATAGAAGTTCACAATCACAAATAGATACATGAAGGTAGAGTTAGGAGACACTCAGCTTGGCTTAGCATAAAGTTTGAAAATTAGTGGAAATATCGAGCTCGGCTCTTCCAACAGCTCTAAAGCTCATTAACCATCTCCGCTGTGGCAAGACACTACACCCTGAGCAGCGCAGAGCTACCAGTACTGAAGTGTGAGTCCCACGTTGCCAGAAGTAAATTTATAGTGTTGTTTTTTATTTTGTGCATTAGAAGCATTTTAAACAGACAGCACACTCCATATGACCTAGAACAACATTTAAATGTCATCAAGATACAACTCTGCATTAAGCTACAGAGAGCAAAGATCAGCTAGTAACCGGTCTAAGGACATTTCTGAAAAGACATTTGTAAAAGGGCATAAGCAGAGAGAGAGAAAACTCTATATCAGTCTATAGTGCAGAATGTCATCCATTATCATGTCATTTTACTTGTCTGGAAAAGGCTTTGGTGTAATAGAGCTTTGAGTGTCCCTATAAAATCCTGCCAGAGGGAATCACAGCTCAGATCTTTGGACCAGGCAGGAGAAGGGGGATCGGCTGGGCTTTCCCACAGAAGAGGCTTTAGGGATTTGGATAGTCCCAGCCTCTGTGTATACACTCAGTCTTCATCATAAAAATGGCAAAGAGCTTTGCCAACTGCTGCATATCATAACACAAAGCCAACAATAAAATGGGAGCTAAATTGTTTTGCTTGAAGAGTAGAGAAAGTAAAAGAACACAACACTGGCCTGGAATCTCAAAGACCCAATGAACTCAGAACTGCCGGGCTGCTTATTTGCCTCAGACCTTTTTATTTCTCTTTTAGCAACACTGTTCTGTGAAACTCGAGCGCCTTTCTCATACACAATGTTTTCAAGCTGCTTCAGTCATCATGGAGGCCTGCTGCTCAGGATAGCATACACACTGAGAATGAAATTTACTAAACAGGGAGGGAAGCCTGGAGTGCGAGCGAGACGAGAATGCAATAAAAGGCAACAAATGTGAGTCTATAGCTTTGGTTACAGTGATTGAGCCTCACGTCCAAGCAGCAGCAATGAGCTCTTTTGAAAGTTACTGTATAGGCTGTTTGTAGCAGAGTTACAAACAAGATAAAATATATGTCTGTTGAAAAGATGACTATCTTTATTGTTCTTGGTTCTCGCAGTAGACAAATTAAACTTAGCTTGAGGATGTCACTCAACTAACATTCAAATGAGGATAGTAAATTTAAAAAATCTCACCTCTGGTAATTGTTTACATGCACAAGCGGGATGCCCAGGTGAATCAACAACTGTGGTATACTGTATGTGTAGTGGCAAGTGGTAAAACAGATCTTAGCTGGGACTCTGACTGGTCTCATAAACAGTGCATGCAAACAAGCGTGGGCAAGACAGGTAACAATATGGGGGTCCTTACTAGTAATTAAGGACACATCACTGAAATGCATTTCTTTAAGACCTACATTATGTTTATCCATTAAGTGAAGCTGTAACTGGAAGATGATTAGCCTAGCTTAGCATAAGACCCAGATAATGTTTGCATTTGTCCAAAGCAAAGGCGAGGCTAAAGGCGGCGCCTGGGGTGGCACTGGCCCCTTCCTGAAATTTAATTAGGCCCCCGGCCTACCATTCCATTCCCTAACTCATTTGCTTTGCAAACTGTAAAAAAAGGATGTGTGAGGCACACTTCTACCACTCAGTAAAACTAAACGTATTTACTACTGTAAGCAGACCATATTTTATTAGTTTTATTTTATAGCAACTGCTATATTGTTATGGGGCAGCTACGTCTCCTAATGTGTGTTTCTGGAGGCAGGAGGCCTGTGCACATTAAAAATCAACTGACTGAATTTTCAACCAGTTTTGAAGTACTTTTGCTTGGTTTTCAATTCTGATTAAATGTTCTGATTTCTCACGAGTCCCCCCTGGCTCGTTGCTGGACCACCCCATTTAAAAAAATCCTGGAATCGCCCCTGGTCCAAAGTTAACAATATATGGCTCCCTAAAGCTCACTATTTAGCAGTTTATACATTTTTGATTTAATCTGTTTTGAAGGCAGTTTTTGTTCCTTTCAGGCAGAGTCGGGCTTGCTGAACCTGCTTCCAGTCTTCATGCTAAGCTAAGCTAAGCTGTAGCCTTACTATAGATGGTATTGATGTTATTGTCTCAAAAAAGCAGAAAAGGGTTATTTCATAAAATAGTCTCCTTTTTTCTTTCCACTTAGTCAGTTATTCTGAATCCAAGAGTTTTTCTTTAATAATTTACCAGAAGGTAACTGGAAAAGAAACTGGAAATAGTATTGATAAAATATGTGGAAATTATGTTTTTAATTATTAAACTTTATAAATTCTTAATTACACTTGAGATAATAATATAACCTTTCAGTCAGTTCACAGCTGCAGGACTAACCAAATCCAAAAAGTGTCTTTAAACTTTATATTTTCTCTACACTGAACCCCAAATTGTTCCATGAAAGGAAATTATTAACACAGTAAATGAGGAACCAAGTTACTAATATATCTCTGTATTATATTGCAATATAAATAACATTAAAATTCCTGAGTTAAAATGATTTTTCATTAAAGTATAAACTCTAGACTAAGCCAAACTTTCTCTCTGTTTGGCACATTGACAAATTCTTGAATCTCTGCCTACCGAGACTTTCAGGTAAGGCACATGAACAGAATCAAACTCCACAGCAATGACTTACAGTATCAAGCTCGACTCTCATCAGTGTGGCAGATGTCAAAAATGTATGCATGTGTCACGATTCACACTTCCAAATACCTCCCTGTAAACCCAAAGTCCCTCCTTGTATGTTTTCTTTCATACATCTTTCCCTTCCATTTAATTTTCTTATCTTTCTCTGCTGGGTGCTTTGATGTTTGTCATGCATTTCCTGCAGCCTTTCCTAACTATCCACACTCTCCTCCTCTCACCGTGAGTGGGTGGGTGATAACATTACGATGTGTTTTTTTTAACTAAAATTGAATCTACAGTAAATCTAACAGCAAACAGAGAGCACGTTATGCAGACATTCAAATCCTGGTGTTAATCTGTCAATTCACTTTTATGACTGTAAATCTAATTACATATCAAGCCACATTATATTTTCACCCAAAGCAGCAGGCATCACAAGTATCTAACCCTCTAAGATCTTCTCTTCCTATGCATTTGTTTTTTCCCACAACTTCTCCATCTCATGTCACTCTCTTTTCCTCCCAGTGTCTACTTTCATTTTTTCTTGTCCTGTAATCATCTCTGTCCGTCCCTCTCATCTCCTCTCTGGGTTTTTTTTTTTTTGTTCTGGTAACCAAACTTTGGCTCTGTCCTATAACCGCTGCCCTGGTGAATTCCTGAATGCTTTTCGGGTGAAAAGGGAGACAGAAAAAAAAGAAGATACAGATGAAAAAGTGTACAGTTCAGACGTGGCACTGCATATTTGTAGTAGA
>VUQI01060099.1:7756-29842 GCA_015106735.1 Paratilapia polleni | reverse complement strand
TTCTTGAGAATTTTTTTTTTTTTTTTTTTTTTCCCTTCTGTAGTTCTAAGACACTAATGTAAAACCTGAATTTCACCAGTAGAGAAATATTTGAATTCGACACGAGCTTCAGTTGCTTGGAAGTCGTTTTGAAAAAGTTTGGGCACATTTTCCCTGAGATAAAAGAGACTACAGAAGCCTGTGTATTCATTTTCCCAGAGGAAATATTTACTTCTGAAACTGAGATGTTCCAGAACATATAGAAACTGTCAATTTGTCACTAACATTTGGTGTGCGAATGTCATCTATGTTTACAGAGCTATGAAATGATTATGTAAATGAAAAGCTGCAGAGAAAACAAGCTTTTTTTTAAAAAGTGCTGGGTGCAAGTACTAAGTGACGTGTTTGTACTTTGAGATATTGGCAATATCATGAGCCTATCAGAGATAGAGAAAGCTGAGACCGTTGTTCTATCACTCAGACATTGAGAGGATATTGGATGGTGCCTCTGTGTGCATGCAGGGGGTGAAGGGTTGTTCAATGTCCCATATGAGAATGAGGCAGAGACAAGGAGGCAGGATGCGGAGGGTGTAGCTGTCATACCGGTTCTTTATATACAACACTGGAGGGAAACAGCAAGACAGCACAAAAGGATGAATACAGCAGAGGAGGGCAGCCAGTAATTCCAATGAAACTTTCCGCACTGACAGCAAACGCAGTCAGCCGAGTCATTCTGGTCGCTGTGTCTCTTCTACTGCAACATTTGGCAGAATAACCAAATGCGGCTATTGATACTGAGATCTGTTCATGCAGAGATTCAAGAAGAAAGGTGCACTCAAGCCTTTTAATGCAGCACAAGTTCAGAAAATCCTACATTTCCCATAATGACTTTTTTTTTTAATGTCCACTTCTTTCAATCTCTGAATGTCCACTTTGCATAGCAGGCTTGCCCTTTTTTTAAATTTGGACCCTAATGGCATCACTTTGACATCAACAGTAGTGTTTTCTTAGACTCTCAGTCATTAAGCAAAGCACTCCAACTTGTGTTTGTTGCAGTTTTCGTTCAAAAAGCTGCTGTGCACGCCTCACCTTTAGCAATTGTTCGCGATCAGTCAGGTAATCTACACTTAGCAGATAAGCTCAGATCACTTCAAAGCTTTCCCCGAAACTGCTGCTTTCCCCGTGTCATCGTTCACACAGAAAACGAGAAACTTCCACAGTCAAACAAAAGTTGCCATAGTTGCACTTTCAGAATCAAAATCCACACACTGCAACACAAGAATCAAAGAGAAGCACAAGCTCAAGGCTCAAATTTATTAATATTGCACACACTTTCAAAGATTGAATCCAAGACTTTGATCTTTAATTCCATCATCATGCCAAACTTTATGTGACTTCTTTGGGAGAGAGGTTAAAGAGAGAGGAAGCAGAAGTATAGATTACTGCAAATACTCCCAATATCACAGAATAAAGTTTGAAGCTATAATAAACCATGATTACTGTGTCCATTCATCCATTCAGAGCTGGCTTTAACCACCTTCACGATGGAGATCTTACAATCAGAGAGGAAAAACATTAGATGTAAAGATGTGTTCTGCTGAATCAGTGCCGAGCTCTTTGCTTTTTCAACATTTCACTCTCCTATCTGTCCTTATCTCTTTCTGTTTTCTTTCATTATCCTTCCTCTCTGCTGCCCACTTCTCATTCTCATCGATTTACTCTTTCCCATTGTGATCTATGGTTCCCGGGGTTCTGCCGATGTAAGGGTTCCTGAGAGCAGGAGGCTCCACTTCGACAGCCTCCTTTATTCAATAAGACAGAAATTCTTCCCCGTCCTGCTCTCTGCAAATGGATAACGAGGGAGCCTGTGAGCATAGATGGTGCTGTTCAATAAAGTTGCAATTTGGAGTCCTTGTCGGGGTAATAACAGTGACACAGAATCGTAACCGTACTTTCTGTAGTCACAGGGGTAGCAGAGCCTTCAGAGACGTGGCTGCAAAGAGAGCTCAGGACAAATCAGCAGAAGATAGTAAGACTGTGAATACATCTGTAGTTCAGTTCCCCAGATCAAAGCAGAAAAGGATACATCAACACATTTTAATTCTTACCCATTCAGGGTTTGCAAAGGGAGCTCAAGAAAGGGAAGCTACAAAAGAAATCCAAAGAAATATTTGGAGCAATGAAGGAGTAGTTCCCTTAAAGTTTGTTTTTTTGTGTTTTGTTTTTTTTGCACAAAGCAAGGCAAAAAACTTAATATCGCTTTCCCAACTGTATGCGGAAAACACAGCAGTGGCTAAAAAAAGCGGAAGAGTGTACTTCCTTTAAAGGCCACTTGAGGCTGTCTCCAAAAGCAAGTCAATTCCTGTACATCGCGATATATACAGCTAACTCCCCCCTTCACAAGGGCTGTGTGCGTATCAGCTAATTTAGGTCACTGAACTGGGCCTCGTGATCATGTTTGTTGGTGCTACCCAGAAACAGCCCAGAAGTTACCACAGTTTTGGTGAGTGAAAATCTGTCAAGTTCATTAATTAGCAGGTATCTGTGTCAGTGCTATCTAGGGTTAGACAGCTAGCAAATGGTCACTTCTGACTCTGAAAAAACATGGAGGTACCCAAAATCCCAAACTCAAGGCATCCAAACGGCAAACTAACAGTGGATAATTCACAGTGGCTTTGTCCAGCTTTTAGATACAGTCTATGGTTTAGCCCCTGCATAATATAACAACTGTTATCAGGGGGAAACAGCTAGTGTGTCAGTCCAAAGGTAAAACAATTATTAGTTATATTAAAACATCCAACTACCCTTTTTAGACTGCAACTATATTTAGTCTGTTGTAAAGAACAAAAAGTTTCTAAATTAAAAAATAATAGCTGCAATTAATTTCATTATCTGTGTGGCCTGTGCTCATATGGCACTCTCACCACAAACTAACTGGAATTAATCATCATACTTGGTGTATCACTTTAAGAATTCACCCCAGCTCTAAATCCACACCAGGGTTCAACTGATTTAAACCAGCCAAGCACTAATACGACAGAAAATGCTCCTGTGTGATCTAACAATAATGTTGTTAAAAGTACTGAGTGCACCCCGAAACCAGAAGGCAGTGAGTGCTATAATGAGGTTAAACTTCTTCAGAAATCAAGTCTCTCTTGAAGTGGAAGGATAAGGAGTCAACCAGCAGTGCCCTGATGAAGGCTAAAATCTCTGAAATGCATCAGTGCCTATTTTTGGGTTCTCCACACTTGATTTCACTTTACTTTGAAGTAGATTTCTCTCTTGCTTCAGATGCGAGAAGAACCTGGCCTCACCTCACCTCCCTACACACTTCTTCACGGTGACTGCATTTCTTTTTCACCCTTGTCACATTATCAGAGGAAAAAAAAAAAAAAAACCACATCTCACAGTTTAAGATTTCGCTCCTCACAGCTACCGTTAAAGGCCTCTTCTGTGCATTTTACACCGTTACCTAGAGAAAAAGACAATTTCCTGTTTCTCTAAGCCTCTTATTCAGCTACTTAAGACCTTTCAGGTGGAGAACACCCTCCAACAGAGAGACTAAAACTAGAATTAGCATTAGCAAAGCCACCACAGGTAAACTTGGGAAATAAATAAGGCAATTAATCCGTAAGAGACAGGGCAGAGTTCTGGAGAGACTCAGGCATCCAGATGTCTGACACAAGAGCTGAACTGAGGTGAACTCGCAGCGTTCATGTCACCAGACCACCTTCTAACCAGACGACTTGGCCTGTTACCTGACGAGCAGAAGGCGGGCTAATTAGCCGATGGGTGCCATCAAAAGGCCACCTTGTAAGGCGAGGGGATCACTCCATTATGGATGAGATGTGGCTCGGGAAGACTGGTTGGCATGGCAACACCCCAACATCATGCAGAGGCTGCTGATGTTGGCATTTGTGACTGATCAGCTGATAAGAGCTCAGTCCCCTCAGGTTACAGGGATGGCATGCCACCTATGCTGGAGATCACATGTGCATTAAATGTTCATGGTGAGCTTCAGTCAGAGGGCGGGAGCTGCACTTTTGACATTAAAGTGACTTCAGAATAGCTCAGCTGTTTTTTTGTCTCACGAACAATTTAGGGAACAGGCACACATGCATTATATGGTATTCTAACTTTTTGTAGGTTTTTTCTGCCACTCACCCTGAGTCCTGTGATAAACAGACAGCAACATTTTCTCAGCCTGTTTGCAGATCTCTGAATTACGCTTGTGTTTGTAACAGACCGTCACTGAATGCAGCCAAAGAGTTTGCTTACAAGCCCATGAGTTACTGAGTAAAGGTTTACAGGCATGATGGAACAGAAGAGATCAACTGTTCATCATATTTTAATTTAACTTGAGTGCACATGCTGTTGCTGGATATTTATAAGAACTGATATTATATTATGTACAGACAGTGATAGAGCCAGAAAATGTTAATATGAATGGGGAGTCTCAGACCACTTCTTACACTGGGGTGGGACAGACACTACTTATGTTCATTTTCTCTTTTGTTTATGTCAGACTGCAAACCCCTGTAGGCCAAATAGTGCATTTTCGTGGTCACTTATTCTTGGTTATACATGTAGAACACACCATGAGGACACATTTTAAATAAGCCATTTTATTTACTGCTCAATCGATTAAAGACCTCAAGAAAGGCTGCAAAAGTTTTGTTATTAATTGCTAATAAAATGCATAAAGTCAAATGTGTCCATGTGGGAGCCACAGCTGTGGAGCAATGGTTATTAAAAGTTACTCTTGAAAAAAAATAGTTACCACATGTAACTCCAGTTCTATGAGTATCTGTGTAGCCACCTAAGGCTTCAGTCACACAGGCCTAGAGACCGGTCTGCAACCCCTTGGCAATGGAGAACACTTGCCTTCAAAATAAAAGCTGTGCCTGAGCGCTCCAACCAACACATTTCAAAAGGTTCAACTTTAACTTTGAAGGCCAGTGCCACTAAAACTTGACAAGTAGTTTGCGAGTCTTTGCAGACAAGCGGTGTCTTCTGTGCAAACTACTGGCGACCGGAGCAACCTGCTAACGACCAAAGTAATGCAAGGAGGTTTTCGGTGCAACACCATATACCTCTTTGCGACCAATTTCACGCTAGTGACTGGCAGCAACCACCGAAATCACACTTTTCCCTAGTGACCAGTGGCTACCAGGGGGTCACTGGGTCATAGGCCTGCATGAATGGGGCTTTAGCAATTTCACCAGCTACCAGCAACCTCCAGCAACCACTTGCAGCCAGCCAGGGAATACTCACATTTCTCTCACAACTGGAGGTTGCCAGCGGGTCTCTGACTGCTCTCTAGCCCTGTGTGACTGGGGCCTAAAAGGCTTCACCTTTGCTTGGGGCATCCAGAGGGCATGGCCACACTTTGGTCTGTGGTGACCATGGATACGCACACAGTATGCCTCAGCTTGAAGGTACTTTTGTAATTCAATACAGCTACCTTCAAAATTAAGTTTAATTTTTAGTTAAATGTTATAATTAAGCCATTTTAAATCTTGGCTCTGTACCATTCTTTCATTAATCAGGAGGTCCACATATTGAAACTGTGATCAAACTGAAATCTGTCAAAAAGTGGCCAAATGTACCTTTTCACAAACAGGTAGTTGCAGTTAGCAGCATGGTATTCTGTGTGTCAGTTAAATTGTTGGCAGGACAGAAATACTACCGGTTAAAGGCCAGCACCTGTCAGTCATGGCCGCAGACACTGAAAGCCCTTCTACTTTCTATTCTGCTCGTCTAATGTGAATTGTGTTCTGGCATGCTGACAGAATACAATTAGCTCCCTGCTAGGGCAGAAAAACAGCATTGGAAGACCTTGCCCCGAGTCTTTTTTACACTACAAATAACAGGCTGACCAATTATTCTAAACTTTTAAAAGGAGAAGAATCTACTTTTTTGAATTTTGTGCCCAAGTATTACTGGTGAGCACATCCAGCCACTTGATTCATTAATAAATATTCAGCAGAGAGACCTTACATCAAAATGTCCAGTGAGTATAACAGGTGAAGATGGTAAGAAGTGGATCTATCTGTGCAGCAAGTTGGAGCAGAGCTGCTAGGAGTGATCAGCTCTCAGCACAGGTGACTTATGGGAACAAGATCCCAGCCTTCTGGGGAATCCTGCCGCCTCTGACCGCCCTGAATTATTCATCAGTTACACGCCGGACCACTGGCAAGTGTGCCAGGGTCGTCAAGGCAACCGTAGCCTTTCCTGCCCACATAACATAACCACATACCCACATAATTCAAACTGCTGTATTTGAATTCACACTGTAAAATTTAAACGAGGAAAAAAAACCAACCTGACTTTTAATGATACCAAAACTATCATCTGCACCTCATGACCCCAATGCGATGCGATGATTGCAGAGGCTGAGCAGAGCACTGCGACATATTTAGCCCCTAGCGCCTACACACACACACACACACACACACACACACACACACACACACACACACACAATAGCTTTATGCATGCCATGTCCACCCTCTCAGTGGCCCCATTAGGACGAAATGTCACAAAAATGTCATGGAAAAATGTCAGAGTCTGAACATACATACTGATCAGAACAGTGGGCTTTGAGTGGATAATCTTTTGGGAGTTTGTCAAAGTATTTTAATGACTTAAGATAATAGAAAATGACAGCAAGAAATGTCAAGATTATGGCATCTGACAGGAACTGCAGTATGATATCAATCCTAAAAGACAAAAACCTCCATAAGGTTGTTTGATATTCAGGTTTCAGTGTATTTTAATTTTGGGACGAAGCATAATCACTAATTCAAACATGGTGAAATGCGATTATACGCACGCAGGGACAGATTGAAACAGTTGTCATTACTCACAAAACTGTGCAGAATTTAAATATACAAACACACACACCCCTGAGCGTTTGTCAAAAGCCTAATTGACAGACTTACATGTGATGCCCCATTGGCACCATCTAATGTTGCTGTTGTTAGTGACATTAAAGATTTAACAGCTCAGTAAGCTGTGACCAAAGATACGTCTTAGAAAGAGGGAGACTGACATGCAGAGAAAAATTTAGAGCAGAATATAATAACAATTGGCTGCTCAGGGAAAGTCAGGTGTGTGTGTGTGTGTGTGTGTGTGTGTGTGTGATTATGAATCATTTACGTCTGTGCAGGTGTTGTTGTATTTCTCCAGGATTGGGTGAACAGACTGACACAGACACCCCAGTGGCTCACAAATCTGCTCTCTTACCAAAGCCAAATGACGTCAAGAAATGCTGTGTGTGTGTGTGTGTGTGTGTACTTGTTTAGAAATCTTTGTGAGGACAAAAACCATAAAACTATAGTTGTGAGGACCAACTGTGATTTGTGAGGACAAAACGCTGGTCCTCACAAATTTAAAGGTATGTTTGAGCATTTATGAGGCTCAAAACATGGTTTTAGGGTTAGAGTTAGGCATTCATTTCTGATGGTTAGGGTTAGGGTAAAGGGCTAGGGAAAGCATTATGTCAGTCGAGTTCCTCACTAAGATGTCAAAACAAGTGTGTGTGTGTGTGTGTGTGTGTGTGTGTGTGTGTGAAATCCATATGATGCTCAGTGAGAAACGAGGCCGAAGCGCACCAATATAAATACACTCATAAATATGCCTACATGCACTCAGACACAGGAGGTGAGCTCATACATACCAAGTGTACTGTATGTAGGAGGAAAATATGGCTGCAGGGAAACAACAGCAACAATTTAATATCGACGTTGTTAAAGATAAACTGTTAAGGAATTGCTGGCTATATTTTCATGCAAGTAAAAACCCAGTTGCTGATGGAACATAAAGCCCCTGCTGCAAAGGGAGCAATGCATTTTCAATTTGAGGCTATTTTGGAGAACTGTGTAGTTAAGTTGTTAATATCAAAGCTGATAACCACCGTGGCGCAGGGAAAGTAAAGAAACATTCAACCTTCATTAACAGTAAATTCAAGGAAAAACACACCAAAGTACTAAGCACACTGTTTGACTGCCAAGCAATTTCTGGGAAATGTGGCTCCAAAAAAAAAAAAAGAAAAGAAAAAGAAAAAAGAAAGAAACACACCATGCCAGTGAGCGCTTATCACCAAAAATAGCAAATGAGCTCTGTTAACACTGTTTTTTTATTGTATGCAGTTATATTAAAACATAAATTCTCTCAGTGACCTGCAGGACAGAAGGAAGTGAATGCACACGCACACACACTCACGCACACACACAAACACACACATCAAATGTACAAATGTTTGAAAGCAAGAAGAAAAATTCATGAACGTGAAAGAACCCACAGGAAAACACACACATCCTCACTGTCTCTCATCCGTACACATTCGCATCATTTGTTTTCCATTATTCAGATGCCACTCAGGGGCTGAGCATGCCAACTGGTAACATGAGCCGAGACAGGGGACGAAGCTCTCCCATTCCTCAAATAGTGACAACAGCACTGAGTAGTTTGCACTGGGCAGCACTGAGCCTAGCATTAGCCCAGTGCTGAAAACAGCTACACTGTCGACATGGCTATGTAAAAAGTCTTACAGTAATAGTTTATTTACCTTTAATTTACTCATTGCCGAGGGACAGTTTGACAAATGCGCTTTCTTTGTCACAGTTGGACAAGAACCTCTGACGCCATTCTTGTATCTGTCCTTTAAAAACGAAGCTAGATGAGGAAGATGATAAGCATAGCTTAGCATAAAGAATGCCTACCAGCACTACTAATGCCTGGCTCAGACTACTCAACATTTTTGCCTGCTATGATCAGAAAAATAAAAAAGATCTCACAGGTTGTACATTGCTCTCTGAATAATCATGCACAGTGTCTTTGAGGATATGTGTGATGTCATCAGGAAGGAGGTGCTAGATAGAGATTTGCACAAAAAGACACTGATACTGGAGGTATTGTTCAGTTTCACAGTTCCATCTAGCCGCACGGTCAATATTGGTCATCATGTTAGTCAGTTCCAGTCACAGAAGTGATGCAACGGAAGACTCACAAACCTTCTAACAAGCTAGTCTTTCTGTCAGCATGTCGTGAGGCATCTCAGATGCAGCTCTGAGTTTCATCCATTACGACACACTACGAAATACAAAACGATCAACGTGCACAATGCCCATTTTCATTCCTAATACAAAGTAACACCCTACATTGCCTTTGTTGCAGGCCATATTTCAAGATGAATTCACGTAGTCTGAACTGACTATAAACCTCACTAATTAATACAGTGGATCTCATTTGTCTAGCTCACCTCCATAGTCAAATGTAAAACTGCCAGGGTGGGATTAACAAGTCACTGCACCCAGCAGAGAAACAGTTCTAACAATGTCACTACATTCCAGTTCAGTTTGTGAGATGATGAATTAAACAAATTAATTAAAGACCTTTATTGACGCCAGTTAATGCATTCAGAGATTTGGACAGACCAAGGCTAGTCATCTTCACATTTTCAATCTTTATGCTAAGCTAAGCTAACATGATGTATTCTGTAGTTTCATATTTACCACATTGACATGAATGGTATGTCTCTGCTTTACACTTATGGTAATAAGTCATTAATTTCGTTATCTTATATCAAATATCATATCTATTGTTTTGTAACAAAAGTTCAATCTGCCTCATGAATATCTACTTTTGCAAGATCCTTCACTGACAGACAAACACAGGGAGCTGATAAAACTCTTGGTTGGAGTTAATAATCACAGCAGACAGTCAGCAGAGTCTAGCCAAAGCACCTTTTATTAATTCATTCATCCATCTGAAAAAGGATGTGTTAACAGATGGGAGTACAACTTTGTGCTCTCTTTGTTGTACAGCAGATTATCTCTGACTAAGCAACTTCTTTTCGTCTCTGGTGAGCACAGTGGCATGATTCAAGCACTTCAAACACTCTCTGCACCTGATGCCTCTCAGTGAAACACTGAGTGTAACCAAGGCAGTGTGATGCTCATGAGGCTTTGGTGCGTCCACATCGTTGTTGTTGTGCTACAAGAGAAAGCTACCACGGGATCACAGCATCTCAAATCTAAACCAGAGAGCACAGAAACACCGGTGAGCGATATAATTACAATTTGAAGTAATGAAACCATTTTTGGACACAGATGGAAACCAAAGCATTAAAGACCTAAACATTCCTGTTTTGCCACAATGTTTTTATAGATATTCAAATAAAATTCAGATATTCAGACACACTTCTGGCACACTGTTTTAGAAGATTCACACTTCAAATTAGGAAGTCTGTCATCGGTGACACTGGAAAAGAAGGTGGAAAATGCCCTTCATTTACTTATACTTACAAATGCTGCTGCCTGCAAGCTGCGAGCCTCAATAAAACGTTGTTCCATTTTTTTTTTTATATCATCAGAAATATCGTCATGGCAAATTTTTTTGAAATATCATGATATAATTTTGAGGCTATATCGCCCACCGCTACAGGGCACACGATCGTTTTGTAACGTTTCTTCAATGGAAATTTATATATGCTCAGTGTTACTGCTTTATAATCCAACTGAAAATGAACTGTAGTATAATGAATTTATGTGACTTGTTTATCCTGTCTGTACTGCTCTGTAATTACACTGCCAAAAAGCAAGAAGACCCCAAGTTTGTGCACGTTTTCTTCAGTAGGTCCAGTTTTCTTCTGTCATCGAAATATAAACACGCCAAGCTAATGCTGTCTGTCTTGACAGGAAATATCTTTGGGCAAATTAATATGCCGAGTTTAAGCTGATTTGCGTGTTTGCACAGCATGTTGCTACCAAGCACAACAACCACAGTTATTGCATGATTTCTGAATACTTGTTTAATCATCAAGTTATTTAAAAAATGAATAGTTTATGCAGCTATTTTTTTCATCTAAATTACACATTTTACTTTGTTCCTATCTGCACCTGGTAGGATGTTATGCACTACCGCCAGAAGGTGGTGGTCATGCACATAGACGCTGTTTGTCATTAAACAACAAGAACGGAAAAAGAACACACAGCTAACTACGAGGCGACAGACCGATGAAACATCTGTGAGACTAGCTGTTAATGTACAAACAGCCCATTTTCGGCTACTGCCGCCAAGAAGTCTTGGGTGGAACTTAAGTAATAAAGGAAAAAGAGGTTGAGGGCAAACTGCGCCAGGTACAGCTAGCACGTAACAAATCCACCACAACTATGCACAGTCATTTGAGGACAGTTCAGGGTAGGAGGTGATCTTTAAAGAATAGCTGAATAGTTTCCAGTGAAAATCAAATCATATTTTTGCTTGAAATAACAGTGTGTCCAGTGTGGTTACATTTTGGGATACGTTAACATCATGTGTTAGAAGCTCAGCATGAAACCAGATACATTCGAGGCTGACCAGCCAGTCATGTATCGTGGCCAATCAGCTGAAAACCAGCCGATCGATCTGTGCATCTCTACTTCAGACAAACTGGGAGCGTGGCTGAACAACAGCTCAGGATGTCTGTGTGTTTGTGGCACTGAGTGGAGAAAACTCTTACGAAATATTAAGTGAACCCCCCCCCCAACTGTCTAATACTGTCAACCATGGACAGGAAAAAAGAGATTAAACCTCCATTATCTCTCTTTTAATTACTCTGAGTTATATAAGAGCTAATGATAAAAATAACTTGAGATAGATCAACTGCTTGCACAGCCCACCTACAGCATGACGCCTCGCAGAGAAAGCTCTTTACTGGCTGTCACACAAAATCGTTAGCTTTTCCACTTAAAATCAATATGGATTGAAACAGAAAATAATACTCTACAAGGGGATAAATAAAATTAAGTCGTGCCTGTGCCATTGTTAATGACGTTGTCCAATTTGTGGAGAGAATTACTTCAGGGGAGACAATCGGATGAACAAAAGCTGAAGCGCTTTCAGAAATATTTCTGCAGTAGACATGTAAAGTGCTGAAGTGAGGTGTTACATGTATTAATTACTGTTTTATCACCCAGCGACAGGCTGTTCTTTCTGTAAAAATGCAATCCAAAGCAAGGAAACAGGAGAAACAATTGGGGAACAGCGGCCTTAAAGTGACTTCAGCCGTGAAGTCAAATCCAGGAGGTCGGCACTAAAGCTGCCATCCAAAAGGGTGAGGTTTTCTAAAAGACCGCAGTCTGACCAGTAATCACAGGGCAGCTCCAGGATGACCTCCCACCTCAAACCACACCTGTTAATTAGAGGAAATACTCATCTCTGTTTAGCCTCTGTAACATTTGGTGTAGGAGTGGAGGGAGACAAACACATATACAGTATAAACATAGTCCTAACAAATTCAGTGAGTGGCTCCAGTGAAACTAGCTCAGTCGCCAAACAGAAACTATTTAGAAGATTGCAGACATACAGAAGATTGCTGTCTAACTGCAGCCTAATTCTACTAGACTGAAGTGGGACTGCACTGACTGCACAACATGTGTTTTGCTGTGACTTTGCCCTGCTTTAAATGGCCCTTGGGGTCAAATGAAATTGAATTTTTTTGCACTGCATCACCCTCATTAGGTGTTCTTTTCTCCTGCACTGGACGTATCCACTGAAGCAACTTGTTTAAAGCCAACCTGATGCTTAAACCTCCAAACTTCCTTAATAGGGCACATCAAGTTGTGCAGAGCAGAGTGCAAGTGCAAGCAGCACGCTTTACGGCAGCCTCAAGACCTCGGTCACTTCATGACAAAGGCGACAGTTAAATTAGGGCCCGCAAATGTCTCGTATTACAGTGAAAAGCCCACTCTTCACCAACAAAGGAATGGGAACATATGGAGTTGCAATCCGGCACACGTGCCGTCACCTCAGGAAGCTGAAAACGCAGTGATCACCAATATCAAACTATTGTAAGCATACTCAGTCAATCCAACATTCTCTAGGCAAGATTTGTGCTCTGACAAGTGTGAGCTCAGTAGTATCTTTACATGACAGGCACAGCAGGGGGTTGCCAGCAACATACGTTCAACACATCTTATCTTGTGATACTTTTTCTGCTACACATGTAGGAATATGTACACTGGTGCTGTTGCATTTATTTCTATGCTGTCAAAGTCAAAATGTTTATTGGCTGCAGGCCATTTGGATGCCTCGGACTGACTTACTACAGATGGGAGATTTCTAAAAGAACAAGTCAGAGTGCCATGGCTGTATTCACAATTCAGTGACACAAAGAAATAAGAGATGCAAAGGCTGGAGGTGGATAATAAGATTCAAGTGGAGGTGGGTGATGTGGGAGAAGAGAATGCTCTACGAGAGATCGACGACGTTAATACTAACATTCCATTTTTCATCAGGGTGAGGTTAGATATTACTGAACAGCAAGGGTTTTAACAGCAGAGAGGCACACAGAAAATAAACAGACTCCAGTAATCTTAATTAAAACTGCAAACAAATCTCCTCACATCTTTCTAACTCGCGCCCTCCTTCTGTCATGTGAGCTTGGCCATGTTAACTGAATAACCTGTAGCATCTGGACTAAATCTGCTGCCTTTCTGCCTTAAGCATGCCAAGCTTGCAAATCATGTGGAAAAGTGAATGTGGGACTTGAATGACCGTCAGTACACATGCCAGGATGATCCTGCGGTGATGTCTCAATGTGCATGTATGACTGTGGGGATAGGGTTCCTGAACGCATTGTAACAATTTCCTCTGGATATAAAAGGGGACGTTAAAACAGACAAATGTGCATGACAAAACCCCAAATTTAGCTCTGCACTATCTTGAACGAAACACCAAAAGAATAAGGTGAGATTCTTTCTAAAGGCTGACTGAGAGTCGAAGTTTATTGGTGCAACACTTGTAGCCTGAAGACTTTCAACTACCCATTAAGCTGGGAGATCGTTTCGGAATACAAGCTGCCTTTGTAAAGAAACCTTCTTTTGCTTTGTTAAATTCTCATCTGGCTGCCCACATTGTTGCCTGTGACCCAATAAGATCTCTTCCTGCAGAGTTAAGCTTTAGAGCATGTGCTGCTTTTGTTGCAAACACAAGTGAGGGTGTCTGCATGCTGCAAAGTGGAGGTTATCATGTCCAAAAAGCCCCTGCAACACAAACATCTGGCATGTACCCACTCTGAATGTCTGCCCCACTGACTTTTGACATTTTTGTTGACGCTGACTTAGTTTTAAATCGCAGGGTTATGTATTTGTTTACACAGAGAGATACGAGTGGACACGTATTTTTACCCTGCACTACAGAATCACTACACTGAGATTAAGGTACCCCACATTTTGCTTCTGTCCAAACTTAAATGTTTCAGCACTTTGAGAACATAAACAAGCACAGGTTGGGAGGCAAATGAGGTTTTTACAGCCTATAACAATACCTGCACTTCCACGCAGGATTCCTTGGGAAACTATCTAAAAGTGGGCTAAGGAACTGGGTAGAACTACAACCCAGCTGGGCATCTCACAAAGACTCTGTTGTTGTTGTGGTTGGTGAAACATCAACACAGAATGAGCACGAGTAACAGTGTAACTCTAACACGTTATTCTTTGAAATGTGGAGAAAAATAACAGTGCACCAAAAAGTGAAGCTCTTTTCTGTACTGAAACACTGGCATGTCAACAAACATCGGTCCTGCTCTTACCTCTACACTGAACGACTGCTCCTCTCCGTTCACGGCACATAAAATCCACAGCAACAACTGCAAGCATAACGTCCCCATACAGCAGCTATTAAGACATCTCCTACTGCGGAGCGCCAATAAAACCATAGTGACCCCCGCTGTTGGAGCTTACTGTCTGTGTTCAGTTTTATTTACAGTCGATACAAAGAAACGGGCAGCGGGAATAAATCCTAAACATTTGGCAGCAACATTGCTGATGTCTCGGTGTCTCTCTTGCGGTGCAGAAAGCGGAGGATGGGAGAAGGAGCGGATTCGTCGAGCGCTCGCGCCGCTGCTTTCGCCGCGGTTTCAGGAGGAGGTTATCCCCGGGGAAAGAATCGCTGTTAACGCCTTTCAGGCGCCTCCTGGTCCCACAGTCCCCGGGTCAGCCCTCCAGTACACCGGCCGTTGTTCCAAGCGGACGCGTCCAGCCCGTTTTCTGCTCCGCGCGGCATAGCTGCCCGTTTTCAATCGTGTTTCCCACCGAATGCGCATGTGCGCACTGGCACGAGCGCGCCCCCCTCCCTATCCTCATCAAAATCCCCCATAAAAACACAAGAGTCTTCATCCTGCCAGTTCACTTTGACATAAGCGTAAGAGTCGCGTGTTTTCCCACTCAGCATATTCTACTATTGTTCATTTTTGGTAAATAAACATTGAGCCTTCCATATTTGGAGTTCCGTGCAATTTTTTCACACGGCAACAAACAGTGTCAGTTTACCATAACACTAACAAAAACAACTTCAGGTCATCACTTGAGAAATAATATAGCATCATAAGCCTTTTATGACATATATGTTAAACCGAGTACTATAAAACTCTGCTAGTTAAATCTAAGAAATATGTAGTCTTCAAATAAAAATGTTTACATGTTTTTTTGATATTGTTTTTTATGTCTTCTCATTATAGAGCAATGTATATTTAGATGAAGATTAGTATTTTTATGCTTTCAGCCAGAGCAAAACTACATATAATGTTGTGTTTCTATGCCCATGTGTATGGGATTACTGTATTTATGTTATAAACTCTTCATCGCCAATAGAGGGCGATGACAGGCTCAGTGCTCAACCACCACCCTCAGTGTGGGTGTGTGATCCTACTCAGAAATCTCTTGTGTGTGTCAACTTGGCTTCCAGTAGAAGGTAATGATGCCATCAGGACTGTTGTTACTGTAGAGAAAGTGATGTCTTCAAGATTCTAGAGTCCTGCTTTTACATAGAAACCCTTCATTAAAGTCTAATCTTTGCATTAATAAAAGACACTGCTACAAGTTTATGTCTTTTATTAATGGTAAAGATAAGTATCCTGCCTATACAATAACATCTGGCTCCCTGTTAATACACAAAAAGTGCCACATTAAAAAGCCTTTCTTTAAGCCCCTCCTATAATAAAGAAGGGGCAGATGTAATGACCCAGATCAATGATTTTCCACTTAAACTAACACCAAGGGATGAGGAACAAGCAGCGTGTGTGCCACAGCAAAGTTAGGTGAGCAACACTATTAGGCTATTGATCAGGTTTCAATTTGCACACACACCCGAGCTTTGTCCTGGAAGGAATTCTCACACATCACACTAAATGGAAAAAAAAAACAACCTCCATTTAAAGTTTTGGAAAACACTGAGAGCATTAGAGTCAGGAATACAGCCACAGATATTGGCTTGAACCCTGTGTGACCCACATGAGTTGTGTTTCTGTCATGCCGAATCTTGAAAACAAACTTCATCTTGCTTTTTGGACTTCATAGAAGAAGTGTTAATTATATACTTTGCAGATGTGAGTTCATTGTATGCAGACCTTGGGGCTCTGTGACAACTCATAGCAAAGCATAAAGTCCATTAATTCACACTGTGTGAAACAAGGTGAAGTTTGGACTCATGAATTCTTGATTTTTCAATTTTGCATAGCTGTGCTCCTGTTTAGAAGTGAGGGAAGACTGAAGTGGTTGGGATACCTCATCAATGATGAGAATTCAGACACCCAATAGAGTCCCCAAGAGAGTATTTTAGAATTAATGTGACAAGCTCTAATTTCCTAACCGTAGAGATGATGATTATGTCCTGCTGTCACTCAGAATAGTGACACCTAATGTACAGACAGATTACGTGTTTAATAACTGAACAGAAGTGGGTAGAAACCTCATTACTTCATGAAAACATGTATGTGGACAGTATTATCAATTAAATAAGCAATTTCCTGGAAAGCAGTGAAATAACTGTGTAAAGATAAATTTGGATGCACAGATGTTGTAGCTACCTAATGACTCACAATTCCAGGAAGAATTAGCAAGGCTAGTGGCAATAAAAAAAAAAGAAGAAAAAAGAAAAGAAAACCTTACTCAGTGTACTTAAAGTCTCTTCTAAAGGTAGCAGAGAAAAATAAAAAATATGGCCCCAAAGTAGGTAAAGTTAATACAATGTATGAAAAAAAATTATGTTAAATTAAACTTAAATCTGACATTTTATAGAAAAGCAATACACAAAAGTACATTAAAAATACATAGTAAATACATGAAAAAACAAATCTGCTACGTGTCTAAACAGATAATTTTTTTTTTATCTTCCTTTTAAAAGAATCCACAGAAACAGCAAACCTTGGTGTCTGTGACACTTGATCAGTGCGATATTCTGCTTGCAAAAGTCCTTAAGCAGGTGTGTGGGACAAACAGTAAATTTAGCATGTTTGTCGTAAGTGAGTGAGGGTAAAGGAGATCCAGGTGTTTCCAGCACCTTGCTGAATCTATGCCACAAAGAATTAAGGCAGTTCTGAAGGCAAAAGGGGGTCCAACTAGCAAGGTACATATTGTATATATTTATGCATACATGTATTATAAAAGGGGCCCAAGAACTGAACCCTGTGGGACTCCACAAGACAGTGAAAAGGAATCAGACACAAGGTCTCCAGAAATTAGGAAGAAAATATGTGTTCTTAATGACAATATGATGGTCTATCCTGAAAACCCTCAGAAGAGCAGATTCAGTAGAATACCATTTCCAAAACACAGACTTAAACATATCATTATTTTATTCCTCTCTCATACTACAGTGAGTTTTTTTGGCCACAATCCTCTTTAGAATTAGGGTACAACACACCCTGGTGACACCAAAAAAAGAATAATAACTGTTAAAGTGATAGTTCCAAAACTTTTAACAATAAGGGAATGATATTGTATCCAGTTGGCTAGATGACTTCATTTTGCTTCATTTACTAATGAAGGCCATCAAAAGTAGCTCATTACTGTCACTGAAAGAGAAACATATTGAAAAAAGAGGCGGTGAAACAATGTTATAAATTGTAACAAAGCTTATCTTGAAATTTCTTTTAGAAGAAGAGATTATGTTTGCAAAGTAACCAGTCCGGGTTTCTTTTACTGATGCTTTAAATTAATGTAAGAGATCTTTAGGGTATAGGCAATCGAACTTGAGCTCAGTGGCTTCCCACAGTCCCTGGGTCCTGTCTCAAGCAGCAGACATGTTTTTATCTTCTTCTTTTCAAAAATGATCCACCTGCTTTTGAAAATCTAGGGCTCTGACAAAATTGCTAGATGTGAATAGCAAATTATGAGTTAAACTGAAAGGGATTTTGAACATTTTCCACTCATAAATAGCTTGTGCACTTACTGGCACAAAATATACTTCTTGTGTTGGTCATTCTGGTTTTATTTATTTATGAATAAATTTTTTTTCTTAAATATACTGACTATGTTCCACAATTGAAAACCACTGTGCTGTGTTTAATCAGTGATGATGTGTAATTTGTATTGCATATGATAGCCGTTGCTGAATAAATGGCACAAACACAAACCAACAGAACTACAGAGCTGTGACACTAAGGATCTGTCCCTCCTCTTTTTTAGTGGCACTTAAATAATTCACTCATTTAATCCTCACTTTGTAATGATACAAATTTACAACAATTTTGCCAGTGTTAAAAGTCTGAAATCTTTTCTTTGTTCCCTTTGTGCTCATTTAGAAGTTTTTTGGATGGTTGAATCATTTGCTCTTCCTCACTTCCTCTCTCTTTTCCTAACTCTCTCACACTCACCGTCTCTCTTCCTCTCCACTCCTTAATGATTTCCTTTCTCACTCAATAATTCTGAATACCCTTTTTGAAAGGTTCTGGCCCTTTCCAACTGGTCCTCCCACCAGCGCAAAGCCCTGCCAGGCTCCTCAAAGCCTCCCTTTGCAAACACGACTCTGTCTCATAACTGCTGCATCTGCTCCCAGTCAAACCTCCTGGATCTCCTGGCAGCATGAATTCAAAGCTGCCCGTCTGTCTCCCTTTCTCTAGGAGCAAAATAACAATAATAATAATTTTAAAAAGATATGATGAAGAGAGGCCAGTGATCTGCACTGAAGCACTGAAGCACTGGTTGGTAATTAAACAGAGTTTCTAATCTCCTTTGGGAATAAGTAATCCCATTGCGCTTCCACTTTGGCTACAATTGGCTAAAATCTTAAATATACCACAATTCAACAACAAAATGTAATTTGAAGCAGGTATTCCCCTTACTTATTTGGGATTAAAGCATCACATCATGACATGTTTAATTTGTGATGTGCTTCCTGGTGTTGGGCGGGATCACAATCAGCACAATCCTCTCTCCAGATGGAGCTCTGGGGTCAGCCTGCGAGCACAGCGAGAGCCGCCCCTTTCAACAAGGCTTCAGACTGATTACTGTGTTATCGTATGGTATGAAGCCAGCTAAAAGAAAAAGCTTCTCCAGTGAGAAATAACTCCTGTATTCCAACAAGAGTGTATTTCACAGTTGAACAAATTTACTTGGGTCTGAACCCAAAATCATTTTGGGGTGTTTTTCATAGGTTTCTTATTTCACATCAAACCTCTTCCAAACCATGAACAAATGTCAAGATTACTTAATTTAATCTTAAAGTACTTGACGTTTCTCACATTACAGCCCCAAAAATGACCCCGGTTGTTTGTGCAAGCTACTATTATGACTTACAATTTTAAAATTAAAGGACCTGTGCCAGTGTGAATAAGGGCATGTTGAACGTGCCCTGTTTTTGTCACCTTAATGTGGAGCAGAACGCAGCACCCTGGTAACCTTTCTGGTAATCTTGCATTATAAAATAATTTATTTTAAACCATCTGGTTCTAAAAGTGAGTCAGTCACTATAGACTTCCATGTTTCCTGTTTTGAAATGTCCAACTAAGGCCCCAGTCACGCAGGCAAGTGACCAGTCAGTGACCAGTCAGTGACCCCATGGTAACCACTGGTCAATAGGGGAAAATGTGCATTCCCTGATCAGTTGCGAGTGGTTGCTGGAGGTTGCTTGCTGTTGCTAGGTGAAATTGGTCACCAAGAGGTATATGGTACTGCAGTGAAAACCTCCTTGCTCTGGTCGCTAGCAGACTGCTGCAGTCACCTGTAGTTTGTAGGAAAGATGCCAGCTTGTCTGCAAACAATTGCCAACTACTTGCTAAGTGGTTGTGAAACTGTGAAGAGTGCAACGCACACCAGAAATGGAGACTGTTCGCCTTCAAAATAAGTTCAAGTTCAAGTTGATGGTTAGTTAGTAAGTGTTTGCAGACAAGTCAGCATATTCCATGCAAACTGCGGGCGACTGCAGCACCCTGCCAGTGACCAATGGAAACAAAACGAGGTTTTTGGTGCAGCACCCACTTTACGACCGATTTCACCCAGCGACTGCCAACAAATCCAGGAACCACTCCCCAGTCGGTTGGGGAATACACATTTTCCCCTTTTGACCGGAGGTTGCCAGGGGGTGGTCAACCTGTCTGTGGGCCTGTTTGACTGAGGCCTAAGCACCACCATTTTTTTTTTTTTTTTAACAACTAAGTTAAAAATGAAGGTTGTGGCTGTTATGAGTGACAGGTGTGCCAACAAAACACAGGCAGCTGTAGCTGATTGGTGCCTGCTAAGGACTGCTGCTAATTTGAGTCACTAAACTTACTTGTACTTACATGCACTCTTGGTACCTTTTGGAGCATTTTTAATAGAATTATCTTATTTGTACTAATGAGGATTGCTGTATGCAGCCAATAAAAGAAGTATGTTTGAGTTTTGGTGAGTGAAAATCTGGTATTTTATTAGGCTGTTACTTAGCATTAATTAGCAGATATGTCTGCCTGAATGTATCACCCGTACAGTTTATGCATGCAGCTTGCTAACAAAGCTTGCTAGCGTTAACTTAGTGTCAACTTAGCAGTCAGCCCTCTCATATACCAGAAATATTCTGGTTCCAAAAAACCAACACGACCACAGCCAGAATGTTGAGGCTTCAAATTTCAGAGTCTAAAAACAAAGGTTAATGTGGCTGCATCCATCTTTTATATACAGTCTATGGTTTGCCCTCCTTCGTCCATTGATTGTGTTACTTGCCTCCCGTTCCTCTCCTTAGATCCTTGTTTACCGTTTTGTATTTTTGTTTTTATCTCTGTTGGTATAGCTCGCTGTGGAAACATAATGTATTCACTGAACAAAAACAAAACAAAAAAGATTTTGTACTCTCTTTTTCAGGATTAATGAGATAAATATCTCTGAAAAAATCGAATTAACAACAAACAAACAAACAAACAAACAAACAAAAAACTACTCTGTTTTTCTGAATTAACAGGACATCTCAAAATCCCCAAAGAGTCTTTACTGACTCAAAAACTCAATTTCATGAGCAATAATGACATCCCCCTGATGCAGGTTTGAAATTTCAGGAGAGACTGGTGCACAGGCAGCACGCCTACATGTGAAGTAATCATATAACATGGCACTGCATGCTCACTGAACCCCTAATTTTGCCATTGTGAATTATGGCTTAGATCAGCACTCAAGACCAAATGACACAGGAAATCAGCACATCTGGGTCCTTGGCTCCAATCACAGCCCATCAGTGATGTGATTGTGCCTCCTTCTAGGAAGTTTTGACATAAGGCAGACAGCTGATCTCTATTAACCCAGCCACGATGCCACAATCCATGCCATGTGGCTCCATCAGAGCTGGGCACTGGCTTGTTTAAACTTTGGACACAAGCGAACAGTAGAAATGGGTCGGCTCGGTATAAAAATAACCTGATTACAGCCCACACATTGCCATCGCTGAAACAGACTGGATATTTACATAATAAGCTTAGTCGTGCAGTCAGCTTCACACCAGCAAGAAATGATAGGGTTCCTGTGATCTGTATTAAGAATGAAATATGTACACGTGTGTGGCATGCTTCACCAACTGACTCAAAAACCATAACCTGATGTAGATGTATGAATGAGATGAAGCTATTTAGTTGGTAGGGTGGTCAGCAGATTTGGCAGTGAGTCGATTTGGATGACAATGATTTTTTGGCTTTGAATCCTGCCAGTCTCTAAGCTGATAAAAGCAAAAATCCCAATGAAAGGAACCTGGAGCAGCAAAAGAGAGAGAGAGAGAGAGAGAGAGAGAGAGAGAGAGAGAGAGAGAGAGAGAGAGAGAGCGCAACAGGTAAATACATACACCTGAGAGAGAGAGAGAGCGCAACAGGTAAATACATACACC
>VUQI01060098.1:45037-56040 GCA_015106735.1 Paratilapia polleni | reverse complement strand
GTGAGGGAAGGGGGGGGGGGGGGGGGGGGGGGGGGGGGGGGGGGGAGAGCGAATGGCAAAGATGGAGATGGAGACACAGATAGAGAGAGTGAAAAAAAAACATAAATAATTGATGACAGACACCGCCTTGCATCTGCTGCCTGCTGCTGTTGAGTTACTTCAAAGTAGATATTGATGCAGGGTCTTGCTAAAACACAGGATAACCACCCATCCAGTCTGAACTTGTCATAAGGTTAGAAAAACCTATACATTGCTGTTTAAAAGAGCAAAAATGACCTTATATGAAACAGAATAGCCACAGATTGTTTGCCAGACCTGCTGAATATTCTTTTTTTTTTTTTTTGCCATATTCTTTAATGTTAAATAAAAGAAAAAGAAACCTGTTTCTTGCTATCATGAAAGTGAGTAAGAAAAAAAAAGATCCAAGTGGGAATCTTAATTAATTGAATATTGTTAGTGTTGAATGGACGTGGGGTTTTCCAGGCTTATTTCTGCACTGGTTGCGCATATTGGTCTCAAACAAGTGGGTTAGGCTGTTTGGAGAGTCTTAATATGTGATTGACTTTAATGTGTTTAAGTTTTGCTCCCTCCTCCCTCCGCAGGCCTTTTTTTCTCTCAGTTTGCCTCATTAAATCTTTGTGGAAATTCTCCAGCTCTTGTGGAAGAGACTTTCTTTTGATTAGGCTACAAACAAATGGAGGAGTTGGTTGACATCTCCCAAGACTGTGGCCCTCTTTTGTTTTGCTGCTGCACTGTTGCTGCCCCCCTCCCTGCTTTGACAGGACTCGAGTACTATTCCCCAAAGCCTTTATTCTCGCTCATTTTCTTTTTTTTTCCCTGTTCCCTCACCCAACTCCGAGCCCTCCTCCCCTCTGCCTTTGTTAAAGACAGCCCCTCATCCACTCCCCCCACACGTCTCTCCCTGTCTCTCTCTCTTTCTTGCACTGTCTCTCTCGCTCACTTATTATGTGCTCATCCGTTCCGCTGACTGAAGGCTGAGAGAGGCGCGCTCAGGAGGACACTGTTTGGAAAACCAGCGACATGTCGTTGCAGTTTTCTGCAAAAGAAAAAAAAAAAAAGGTGGACAGAAGTGTCAGGAGCTTTTCCTTTGGCCAACACTCCTCCTCCCTCCCGTGTACTTCCCTCTCGCACTGTCTGTCTGCTGACTTCTCTCATTGACTCTCTCCTGCCTGCTTCAGTTGCCTGACTGAGTGCACTGACACCGGGACCACTACCTGCTGCCTGGGGATTAAGCGCGCTATGAATACCCGGAGCCTAATTTGTTGTTTTGGCTGCCAGTGAATGTTGGATACGCACGCAGGAGAAGCTGGAGCATAAATCCTTCTGGCCAGGACTCTTGGAGCGCCTCTGGACTGAGATATCCCAGTGAAAAAGGGGCTGGATGCTTGAGGAAGCGTATAAAAAAGAGACAGCAAACATGAGAATGAGAGACAATACTGGACAAGTTATTTTCCTGAAAGGCAAAGCAGCAGAAGCTAAATCAGCCTAATTCTTACGAGGGTCAGTGAGAGCCTTTTCCTCTCGTTATTTGGCTGCTGATACAAGGAAATAATGCCCAACAAATCCTTGCCGTGAGCACCTCGGTTGATTTCTAATCACACAGAGCTTTTTCCTCCTTTTCTTTCTGTGAGCTTATTCATTCATAGTGTCGCTGGATTTTGCTGTTCATCTGTAGCTGCTTAGGGAGAAAACAGCTGTGGACTGACAGGTTGAGTGGGGATCGCGATCGTTCGCCTCTCTAACTTTTTCCCTCCTCTCAGCCACTTCTTTTGACCTGCTGCTGGCCCCAGTGCTCCAGAGGGTTTAAAGGTGGGGGGCAGCTGCTCGCCCCCTCCATGAGATTTGATAGGAATAAAAGGGTATTGAACCAACGAGGAGTGGCAGTCACGCAGGACAAGCGGGGAGGAAACACAAACCATCTCCATATGGTTGAGCGAGAGGCAGCCAGCCGCCTTTCAGCCATCCTCCTAATCACGCGACGGAAGATACAAGGTGCTGTGGTGATAGTGTCAGATTTGGATGGATTTTGTGTGCAGTGGACCACACCATAAGCTAAACAAGCTGTCCTTTGGATACAAAAAAAGTTGTGTTAAGTTTGAAGAGCGGTGGGGCTGATCGTTGCTGATGAGAGCACCTATACTCTGATACCCCAACAGGCAACAGCCACATGGAAGCTAAATAAGACACATTGTCACCATCTCATAGGGAAATACTTGTGACATGTTTTCAGTGAGCACCAGACGTCGGCATTCATTGTAAAGGCTTTTGACAAGAGAAGAAGGGGGAGTATTGGAGAAGCCGGCATCCCTAGACCTCCTTCGCTAGTTATCAGCCAGGGTCACAGCGAAGAAAAGAACGGATTCCTTCTGTGGATTTACCGTCAGTCTGTTCTGGAAGTTTTCCCCTCTGGATATCTGACAATCCAAAACACCCACATCCCAATACACAAATTTCTGGCTTAGGTGCATCTCACACACATACATGCCACAAGCGCACTAACACCCATTTTCAGCCACATTATCACCACCCACTTAAATCCACACACGTGTTTGCTCTGTAAGTATAAACCACTTCAGCACAAACACACACACACATGCTTTCACATTAAAATCCCATTAGTTTGTCTTTTCTCCAGCGGGCACAGGAGAATGGAGGTTGTGTGGACAGGTGGGGGGCTGTAGGAGTCCAACAGCTCTGTCCCCCCAGTCTGTCCTTTCCCCAAATGGATGTTATTATCTCTAAAAATGTGCTGCCTGGAAACCGCTGAAAGCTTCCTGCTGCAATTCTCTGACAGAAACAGTCACCGGGTCCCTGCCACGGTGCACAACTGGAACCACAGCTGAAACAGCGACCATCTTTCTTGCATTTTATTTCAGTTTATCTTCATCGTCTGCCCCCAACCTACCGCCATCATTTTTGCCAACGGGTCTTTGGGCACCCCTCGCCGTGCTCCTCGTCCCGCCATCTCCTCCACGCTGGAGGGGCGGGGGTCATTGGAGTGGAGCATGAGCGGGTGCCACTATCCCTCACCGCCGCCTCCAGAGCGGGACCGGAGGTACCAGCACAAAGTGTCGCTGGTGGTGCGCTACTTCATGATCCCCTGCAACATCTGTCTGATCCTGCTGGCCACATCTACACTGGGCTTTGCCGTGCTCCTGTTCCTCAATAATTGTATGTTTGTTAATCTGAAGCACACAACTTAACTCTCTGCACTTTACTGTACTCTCTTCCACTGCATTTTCATGTCACCTTAATGTACGGGTCACTGTTTGGCAATAGAATACTTGCCATAAATGTTTTGCTACAGAATATAGCTTTTTATTCCACATACTACCTCATTTTACATTAAATGTCCTTGTTGGAGGAAATGCTCCCTTCAAAACCACCTTAACTCTCATGACAACCTTATCTGCACTTGAAGTGGGGACATCAGGACAGCTAAAGTCACAGCCCCCCGCTTCTGATTCTGTATCTGCGGGCTTCTAAGACTGCTCCTATCTCCTCTCCAAAGTCTTGGCATTTACTTTGAACTTCGCAATGAAGTATTAAATGCCGATTAAATGTCTTTGGTGTATAAAAAAAAAAGTATCTTTTGGCCTGGAAAACTCTGACCGCTCCCATCATCTGCTCCCAATGCAAAATTTTTTCCTCTTAATCTATTGAAATTAAAGCAGCTCATTAAGAGCCCAAAGCATACAATTTGTGGGCTTTAGTTAGCGGTGGCAGTTTTGATGGTGAGCATTATGTGAAAGTGTTCTGAAAAGAGACTTAACTGTGAATGTCAAGTAATGGTGCCAATGCAATAGATGAGTTTATGTACAAAAAATGTATCCCCCCCCCCAATACATTAATTTGAAGAATAGGAACATGCCAGATTACGCCTCCCCTCCTCTTCCAGGGTTCTGCCTTAGATAAAAGACCTCACAGAATCAGAGTGTTTGATGCCAGCGTTGGCACTTGACACTTTTTGATACTCAATTCTCAAGACACATTTCAAATATTGCTTAGAAAGTATTGATCTGATACTTAGTCCGGCTTGTGACAGATAGGGCTGATTATCAGATCCGATAGCTTCAAGTGCCAACAGTTACCTTCACAACATGACCAAAAATAGACATTCACCTGCCACCTTTTGTTTTTGCACCACAGGTAACACACAGCCAGGTTTTCCCCACTTCAGTTTGTTAACACAGACTTATTCATTCCGCTCACTGTCTCAGAGACTTGTACACTTCTATTTGTGAGTGCCCTGCCAGTTTAAACTGTGTTAAAGGTGAAATTTATTCAGCTTTTCAAAGTGGGCTAATATTTATGCATGACTTGCTCCTCATAATCACCTGCAGATTATAATAAGTAAGCAAATGCGTTCAAAAAGCGCGACTGTAATAGTAATTTTAATACTGCCAAATTTGATTTGAAGTGGTATTTGAGAAACATTTTGAGGAGAAAGGCTTATTTAATTCTCTCTGGCCATGGTTGTTATTCCACCTGTTTTTGCTGGATTTCTTTTAGTCTGTTATCAGGCTGTTGAATTTGCAGCCATATACAAGGCAAAGCCTCTGTAGAGGATGCTTCTCCTTGCATTTGTCAGAGATTGTCTTCCTGTCATCTTTGTCAGGTGTTCCTTCTCTAACTCGCGGCTGTGGGTTACCGGCATAAGGATAGTTCATTTGTAACCTCACCGTGTTCCCGAATCAATTTAAGCCAGACAGATTCTATTAGATTTAATACAAACTCAGTTAAACCAAGCCAATCTTCACCTCTCAGATGACCGAGTGAAAAGAAATGTGCACTGGAGAAATTGATGAGCTGAAAGAGGCTCTATTATACTGCCAAGAGCACTCGCCATGTGGCCACAAGGACAGCTGGATAGGATTGTGATAGTGCCTGTAGTAGTGACGCGCATGTGTGTGTGTGTGTGTGTGTGTGTGTGTGTGTGTGTGTGTGTGTGTGATTGGAGGAGGGGTGTTAGAGGAGTCATGCAACCTCAGATTCGCAATTTCTGTTGTCGCCATATGGGGTGAAGCATGTCCACACATACGCACACAGTTTGTAGCCCCCACCCCTCCCAAATGCTTCTTCCTGCCAACGCGGACACACACTCGCTTCATCATTCGGCATGACTATACATCAGCCAAAGCAAAGAGGCAGGTGACACACATGCAAAGATATATACACGCACCTCTTTCTGCACATGGCTAAATGTCACAGTCAGACACATATTGATTTGCTGAAGATATAGGGTGAATGATGGCCGTGTTGTGACATTCACACAGGCACGGGAACTCACACAGGCTTTGCCAGGTGCGAAGGGAGATGGAAATGGCTGATATGTTTATGGAAAGACCTTATCTTGTCCTTTCGTTATGGAAATGTGAAGAAATCATTTAGCTTTCCCCAGCATCTCGGCTCGCTTTGTGCTACACCTCCTCTGTTGTGCTCTTTCTTATTCTCCTTGTGCGACAGTATGTCTTTATTGGTGTGTGTTGGTTTCTTCACATTTAGACATGCTTACAAATGCAAGACAGCAAAGAGCGTCTGCATCTTTGCACCTTTACACTCTTAGCAGAACTTCTTCTGTATCATCCTCGTGCCAATTTCTGCTCCCCTCGTTTTATATGTTTTCTTGAAATCCCCACCGATGGAAATCAGTTACTGTCATGACTGACTAGGAAACAGCTTCACCAGACACTTCATTATTCACCTCTAGCACCAGCCTCGCCTCTCCTCTTCCCTCTTCTCATTTTTTCTCTCACTTGCACGCAAACACACACACACACACACACACACACACACACACTCGCTTTCTCCCCCGAAGCCCCGGCTGTTGACAAGCAATTTTAAGTGAGCCTAAATTTAAAACTCAGCTGTGTCTCGGGATGCCGACGTGGATCGCAGAAGTCCTGAGAAAAGGCTTCAGCGCATCGGTTGACGTGGGCCCCAGAAAAATGTGTTAGCGGGGTAATTGATGTGATGTGTTTTATCTTCCTCATTATCCTTCACAGTGTAGAGACATTGGAGAGATGGCTGGGTGGCTGCACAGCCTCTCTGAATGTGTGTGTTGGAGTGTTTGTTCAGCACAGGCAGCTCTGACAACTCACTGGGGCTTTGCTTAGTGAGTCAGACAGCCGAGTGCAGATGGTGGTTCAATTGGCTCGTGCTTGGACCTAGGTACACTTTGACCAGTGCATCATGATGCTCTTCGAGGAAAACATTATGTTTGTTAAAGGCTGTCCATTTGGTGAAGATGACTGGTGAATGATGATAAAGATCTGTAGTGTGTCCTGCAGGTAAACTTTGCTTGGGTCATCTCAGGTATATTAATGGCAGGTCACGTATATTTTGTGACTCATTTTAGCATTTTTTTATTTTGATTTTTGTATTAATCTGAGAAAAGGGCATCATTCGTGATGGATTTACCAATGAACAGTCCCCTCACTCTTATTTTGAAAGTTACGTTGCTGTTGTTGACTCCGCGTCCACCATTATGGACTGCAGTTAGCAGTCGTATCTTGTTCTACTCTAGAGATCCACTGAGAGCTGGAGGGCCACACTAACCACAACCTGCAGCAGATGGGGAACTGGTTCATGTGCTGCTATCCTGAGCTCATCAAGGCTGCAGTGCAGAGCAAGGATTACTGCTGCTAGCTGCTGTCCAAGACGGTGGATTTTAAGGTGGTCTGCAGAACGGGGGGCTCACTGGAAAGACAGCTGATTCTTTATTTATTGTCACAAAGTATATATAGTATTATTTAATGATTATTTTAAGAAAGGATGTAACTGCCTTCTTCCGTGTGCACACATGGAAATGCACATGTACCCCCCTAGGGCCACAAATAGAATCTGTACTGTGGGAAACACAGTGCTGACACATCAGTCATGCCTATAGATCCATACTCATCCTTCGTTGTTTTTAATTTTTTGGGGAGGAAAATAGCTATAATTCGACAATATTCAACAAACTGGACATGGGTTTGCTTTTCTTATATGATGCTGGCACCATACGAGTGTGCTGTCTGTATACTTGATTGTCCTTCTTGATGTTTTCTGTTCACTACTTAAATGATTAGTTGTTTAATCAGTTAGTCAATCCACAGAAAGATAATCTATTGCAGTATGAATAGGCCATTGTTTTGCAAGCAAACTTTTTCTGGTCCCAGCTTCTAAAATCTGGAAATTGACTGTTTAACATTGGAAATTACACATTTTGGGGTTTCAGACTGAACATCTCCTAAGGCTCTGGGAAATTGCTTTTTCACTCTTTTCTTATTTTGGTGCCTAAACAAATTGATCATGTAATTGAAAAATAATCATGAGATTAAACAACAATGTAATAATAATTGTTAGTTTTAGCTGTTTTTTTTTCCTTTTGTCATTAACAATAGCCCCTATTTCACTGCTGAGGAATGTGGAAACAAACTACATCAATCTTCATTATACATAAGGGTTCCTAATCAGTGCAAATAGCCTGGTCAAGTTTGTCCTCGTTTGCAAGTATCAGGGTATCAACACTGCAAAGGATTCGGGTTACCTGAGTTCTTTTCCTGTGAGTGTTTTTCCACTCAGTCATTTGACACTGCAGGTCTTGTTTTATGGTTCCCATGAACTGACAAGCTTTATGTCATGGTCTGCTGGGTTTTGACTAGGACAATAGCATGATGTCATTTGATGAATTAAGGAAAAACATTCTGATTTATTATGCATGGAGGGCTGGGGGTCTGAGGTACATTATGACATCAGTGTTGTGTAATTTCACATCTTATCTCACTCTTTCGAACCCGAAACAAAAACGGATGCCTGTCCTCTCAATTCTCTTGTGCTGTAATATCAAAAGTTCTGGAGTGGGATTTGGGATCAAAAGACCATAGATGTAATGAATGACAATGATGATACTGCTATCGCTGAAATGTACTTGTGTCGATTAGCTCAGCTGGATCCCTGTAGGGCCCAGTCACTGCATTAGAATGTGTTAGATGAAAAAGTCAAGCCTGTCTCTTTTTTGTCTCTCTTTTTTTTTTTTTTTTGTAGCAACTCAATTATTTGGCCTTTACCTCTGGGAAGTCGCTGAATCTCCCCAAAACTAAAAACCTATTTCTCTCTTTCTCTTTTATCTCTTTCAGACAAACCACCTCACTTCACACCAGCCCAGCCTCCTGATGGTAAGTCCTCAGTGGTTTCTCAGTGGCTCGCCTTCGTTGACCGCTGGGTTTCTGGGGGGTGCCTGCGAATAATGACTGCAGACAACAGATCCCTGCCTTTGAAGTGGGCAGCCGTCTGTGCGCTTTGCCAGATTTGGCTGCCCCGCTTTTTGTTTCTACACTGTTGGTATGGCAGGCACGTGGCCAGGCCTGCTCTGGGCTTTGATGTAAGAAGGATCTTTTGATGACTTGATTTGATCTGCTCTGCATGGCCAGTTGGGCTGATGTTCAATACCTGTTACCAAAGCAGCATTCACATCTTTCTGATAAGGTCTAATAGGATATACCCCTCCCTTTCCACGAGTAACAGGGGCTCAGTGCAGCACCATTTCCTCACCTTGTTATCCATATGTTCTCATCCAGCACATCTCTGGAATGACTGCTATATTTTTCAGTTGTTTTCAGTGCAGTAACATGAGCCATTAATTAAAAAAAGCTACAATTTATTTCCAAAACAGTAGATCTCTGCAAGCTTTAATTGGAGAAAAAACAGCTGGTTTTCAAGCTGCTATCATGAATATTTATCAGAGGCAGCACAGTGAGACAGTGTTTGATAGACTTTGATGTTTTTTTGCTGCACTGACAGATAGCCAGGGATGGACTCCTACTAGTTCTGAAGGTGTTGTATCATCCTGCTTTTGTGCAGGCTACAAGCCAGAGGTTTAGAGGGAGAAAACACGAAGTGAAAATGTTTCTAATGATCCCAAGGCCGGCTGATGCCGGGGACAAAAGGCCACAGTATGGGTTTGCTCAATCTGTTTCTGATAATTGCTCAATCACTCGCCCCATAGGCTGGCTTGTTTGGAAAAGCAGTTTGTGAAAGATGTCAGCTTAAAAAAAAAAAGTGTCAAATAAGAGGTGGTTTGTGATGAATGTAATTGTGAACAGCCTATTGTAGGGACAATAGGGTGTTCACTCAATGTAAAATGGTTTCAACAAATAATTGTGCTTGACTGAAGCATTTCTTAACTCTGCCTCACCTCAACACCTGAGGAGTATATGCACTGCATGTTTTTTTTTTTTTTTCATCTTTTGTGCCTCATCACAAAACACTGGAGATTCAGTTGCAGTCGGCACAGCTTACAGCGGCTATTTGTTTTTGTTTTAATGACAGATGAAATTGACTTGACAAATGATTATATCTTACAGAGAGGACTCTATTTGTCTGCTTTTCAAGCAAATATTGCCATAAAATTTGGCCCTCCGCTGGGAAAATGAGAAATAGTATGCAGGCACTGAAACAGCCCATTTCTGTCCTCCATTGAATTTTCCCATACAAAAGAAATAACGCCCTGCTTATCGATCGGGCCACTCATTTCCCATGTATTAAAGTTTTTGCTGTCTGAAGGGCACAGTTTGTTTCTGCACTAGTCAACCATTTAAAAGCTGCTGCTAGCCCTTAATTACATTTCCAATAGTTCTGTAGGCTTTCCATCAGCAGCCTATGCTGTTTTAATATGCCAAGCAAAACAAAAAGCAAAGTCTCCAATCAGCAGGGTAAGCCTGCCCTGTGGGACCCAGTTTCTCTGGGTCATTTAACGCTGAAGAGATTAGCGAGACAATTAGAGTTGGCCCAAATACAGCAGTAGGCCACTTTTTGGAGACGTATGGTTTTAGTAGCAGTGGAGGGGTGATTTAGAAGATGCTGCAAACCAGCGGAGGGCTAATATAGCTCTGCCATTAGTCAAATCGGCTCCAAAAGGAACAGGGCTTGTTCTACTGAACTTGTCCTCGATGCCAAGGACACTCACTCCGCTCCCCAGTACTTAATTACAGGAAATCACAGACAAGATACCAAGGAGCCTGCATTTTTAAACAGCCTGGTTTGTCTCTGAAATGCCGTTTATGAGACGTCCTTATTAGCGAGAGGAGATTCTGCAGAAAGTAAAGGAATTTGTTCTGCAAATTAGAGCGAGAGAATCTTGGGAGCTGCTAGGGGAAAAAAGTGGTTCGGCGCAACATAAGCAAAGCTCTTACATGATATTTATGGCGCGCGCCACCCGCAAATAGCTGATGAATCCTCCCCAATGAATGGCCTATAATCACCAGTCAAAAAAGTGACAAAAGTCACAAAGCAGCCTTTAATTAGGCTCTTTCTTTGAAAGCTCAAAGCAGCAGTTGCTCGGCTCTGGCCATACTCATTATTGCCTGTCGTCTCCTGATAATAAGACAGTTCTTGCGTGTTTGGCCAAAGCTAAAAAGCTCATAGAATTTGCAGCTTGAGGGATTAATACTGGACATTGGAAATTAAGGTTGAATGAGAGAAATTCTTGATGAATGAGGCTCTTGGCCGCCAGCTGTTAGCGACCACATGCAGAGAAAACACGGAAAATGCTTGTCCACTTGTTAAGGACATGCGAAGGAGGCACTGGTAATATTATGTGTAGTCTCTGTTAAGACTTATGAGGGGTTTTTATGTTATGCCACTTGAGCAAAATAGATTCTGTCTCAGAAAGAAAAAAAAAAGTGAAGATGTTTCCCTGGAGATATATCCTTCATTTCATCTTATTACAAGCTTAGGTAGCTAAACAACAGCCAAACAAGATTCAAAATAGGCAAGACCTTCACTATAAAGGAGGTGTAATGGGAGAGCTGAGCCGCAGACAGTTCAGAGGCCTCCTGTGACTGCAGCCCTCTCCAGCACCACCTGCCTGGAAAGAGCCCATTCGCTGTGAATCTTTCCATTTCACATTTGTCACTGACAGCTCTCTCCAGAGGATGCTCCTCGCTGACAGTCAAAATAAACTCCTGGACTGAAATGTGATTTGATCTTGATTTTTTTTT
>VUQI01060098.1:8073-24957 GCA_015106735.1 Paratilapia polleni | reverse complement strand
TTTTTTTTTTTTTTTTTTTTTTTTTTTTTGAACTTGCAAAACCATTATTTTGGGGCGTTTTGAGTGAGCCAAATTCAACAGATGGAGCTTGGTTGGGATCAGGCAAAGGCATCAAAAACATTTCGGATCAGATAAGATAATTTGGGTCATAGCAGCAGCAGAAAAGACGCTGTCGATAAGACCACGGCAAATACAGACTGTTGAAGATAAACCTGACTTCTTTATCTTCTCTGTTGACTTGTTGTTTTCTTCCTTACTTGGAGATCCAAGATGAGTGCTTCAGTTTAAATGTCATTTCACAGCACAGATGAAATGTATTTACCTCCGTGATGCATATCGTCACATATTTGACCATGACATTTTGTCAGACAGACCTCCTTTACTGCACGTCTCTTTCACATACTGATGTGAATATTTCAGCTTTCATTTCCCACATTAATCTTTGATAGTAAGAGTTATTCTAATGGAACACGTTGCACACCACTGAGTGAGTAGAGCTCTCTTTAATCAGTCCAGCTTGTTAAATTTCACATATGGATGTAACATATGTAACACAGACACCAGCATTAAGATGTGCCATGATGCTTGCAGTGTTGAAATGCTTCTGTGCAGTTGCATCCTAAGAGAGACACCAGAGTTCATACTATATTTGCGAGCAGTGCAGCAGCAGCATAGCGCTCTCCTGCTATTTAACAAGGCTTTCATCCAGCTTTACTCACTCTGAATGTAAACATATGTAGGCCCAGGTGGGAAGAGAAGCCATAACTCAGGTTGTGTCATCTTACTGAGCTGCGCCTCACACTCAGAAACTCTGTCTTATGGAGATATATTACACTCTTTAAAGCAGTTGCACCGTGGACGCATACAATATGAACTGCACTGGGATAATACGACCAGGGGCTGTATCAGTGAGCAGAATCAAAAGTAAAGATCACGATTTTTCTGCTCCTTGCCTTGAGGAACACATGCACACAATCCGAACCACGCACACCATCTGCATTCACAGTTTGAGCTTCTGCTGTGTGGTAGAAGGTGCAGTGATTCACAAGAATCTGTGCAGGGGGGGGGGGAGTTACACTTCATATTGTATTCCAGACAGATATGCAACTTTAAACTGCTGGGGAAAGATAAGGCACTAATTGGAACTCTCTGTAATGTAATTACAACTTCACTCTTTTTAATAAAAATGAATTCTTTTAGTGGTATTTAGCATCTCATTTACACTACTGGATATGTTAAATTGTTAAAACTCAATGTAACTGTTTGAAAATACAAGAAACGACTTTAAACCTCATCTAACGTGAGGCATCAACCAACATATTGCAAATATTGCTTCATTAATGTCTTCTTTTTCTCTTTTTGTCTCTCCCAGCAGCAGCTTTCTAGTGCTCAGTAAGCGAAAATTGGGAGGGTATAGTATGCATAGTGTTGAAATAGCACCTGAAAGAAATCAAAGTCTCCTGCAAAACAGGCAAAAACTAGTCAGCACTTTAGAAATTGAAGCGTGTGCTCACAAATACCCTCGCAGGCTTTTCATCATTTCCCTGCTTTACTTCATTTAGGTTTTTGGGAGAATTATTGAAATATTTGCCTTTTCTCTGACATTTAGGCATTCCCTGTGCCAGAAATATTTAATATAAAGGGACTTGTGATATGTCTTGTACCTGCTGTGTCTCAAGTTTAGCCTTTTGTAGTGTATAAACCTCCCAATTGTCTACGGTGGGATAAGGACTCAAGGAGAGTCAAGGATTATGCAGGATTGCTTCTGCATTGCATAAGCTAATATACTGTAGAGTCTCATTGGCTTTATGCGTGTTTGGTGGGGCCATATGCTCCTGCCTAAGGGCCCAACAGGTGATCAGCACTGAGCAGGAAGTGTTGTGTTATTAATATCCCAGGTGCAATATGCAACATTGTAGCCTTCCTCAGACCTTCATTTTTATCCCTCTCACCTCCATGGAATGAAGGATTAATGTATGTGTTTGTGTGTGTCAGGTATGAATCAGGTTTGAGTCTGAAGTTTGCTCTCCACTCCGAAACGTAAATATGGAAAGGTTGATCAAACCATTGTATCGGTCTGTTAGATACTGACGTCTGGGTGTAGACGGGAGGAGTTCTTGTTGAAGAGGGAATTGGTATAAAGATTAATAATGAGAGAGTGTCAAAAGAGTGAAGGGAGGAAAAATGAGTATGGGATTGATGAGCGTACAGGCAGAGTGTGCATATGTGAGTCGGGGCTAGTACTACCTGTTCTACCTTGGGAGATAATAACGCAGTCCAACACATTTGGGGACGCATTGCTCAGCACTGTCACTTGTGTAGTCCAGAATATTCGAAAGGTCCTTTTAAGGATGAACATTTTGAGACTCTTAAGTCATTATCTCCATATTTCAAGCTGGTATGTTGAAGTGAATTTCTTTACTCATGCCGTCTATTCGTCGTGCTGAAGTTTTGTCAAATCTTACATTTTTCACCGTGTTTTACAGCAGGCTTACTTTGGATTCAGAGTTCCAAAAAGTTGGAGGACTCATGACTAATGAATGAAAAAAAAAGAAAAAGAAAAAAAGAGTATTGACTCTACACTTGTCATGATGCATCTCAATAGTGTCTTTAATTGAAAGTTCATGCCCCCAGTTTGCAGACACTCTGTTAAAAATGACTCCCAAGTTAAGCTCTGATGACTAGGTTATTAGTCATCAGAGGGTGATTAGGGTTATTTTCTCAGACTTTACAGAGCTCCTGCAGAGGTTCAGGAGACTTTCTGCAGTTGTTTTCACACGCTGAATAGCATCCCCTGACTAATACATCAACTTGACACATGAAAACAGAGGCGTGCCCCTTTAAGACCACAAATTACAGACGCTTTGTGGTGAAATACAATCTTGTCCATGCTTTTCATTGTTTGAATGTGACAGCACTGGTACATAAATGTTCAAATTTATAATTTTATTTTTTATAATTTTATTATTCATGCACAGGGAGCCACTTAAAATTAGAAGCAAATCCTACCCACTCTACATTCACACTGAGCAGTTTGCTAAATAATAATAATAAAAAAAACAAAAAAAACCCCAGAAATTACTCTGTCATTTACTTCTAATTTCTTTTGCCTTTATGGGAGCTTTCCAGCTGAAAATTGTTTGATTTTGCCAGCTGTTATTCCACGGTGATATCTTAATTTACAGAGCCTAAAACAAGCCCTGAATACTGAGGTAAAAATTTGGTAAAACCAAAGCATAACCTCTTACTAATAGTAAGTTTTTGTATATATTTTTTGGCCTGCCATGGATTGCTCTTATTTTAGTAAAGTGGAAGGGTTGGAGATGTGTACCTGGTCACCTCAAAAGTTATTAAATAACATTCAGTGGAGGGGCAGATGGATAATAAAAAATATATCAGAGGAGCAAAACTGTGTGAGACGTGTTTGTCCTTCTATTGAAGACGCTGTGTGTGTGTGTGTGTGTGTGTGTGTGTGTGTGTCTTTACTGATGAAGCTGGACTGAAATGTATTTGACAGGGCAGCAATGAGAAGGGATTTTATATTGAAGCCATCTGTTTTGTACCCTTGTAAATGTTTTTGTAACCGAGGCATCAATTCAGACTTCACCAATCAATGTTCTTTATTTGAGCCCTTCCCCTATGCGCACACACACAAAGTGTGAGGTCAAAGGTCAGACTTCCACCTCACTGACTCCTCCCATTATTTCCAGCCCAGTTTCCAGGATGTAAACGGTCTCATGTGGAGCTGAATACATATGGATAAGGTTGAAACATGAATATGGAACAGGTTGCTGCTACCACCCAAACCAGCTGGAGATCATCTGCAAGGAGGTGATGGACACTGAACAGTCTGACCCCACCCACCCTCATTATTCATAATAACCTTTCCACTGCTTGTTCCTCCACAACACATGCACATAGATAGATAGATAGATAGATAAATCTCAGTCATCATGGACAGCTCCATCCTGTGGCCCCTGGGTGGATTATGCAGGTTCTGTCATTGCTCTTAGCGTATTAGTCCAAGCACCAGTGATGGGGAAGAGAGAAGAGAAAGAAACATGAGTGCAAGATGGAAGATGGATGGGAGATGAATAAATAGATCAGTGGATTTAAGGATAGAGGGATGTGAAGCCTTTACTTATGTAAAGGTCTCCAGTCTGAATCCTTCAAACATGATGGGGAAGTGTGATTGCGGAAGGTGAATGAATAAAACTTGTTGCTTAAGCTGCCCTTTAACAAAGCACTGTATACATTAAATTGCTGCAGCTCAGCAATGCAAGCTCAAGGAATGTGTGGAATGATATGACTGTAAATGATTCAGTGAGTTTAGAAACATCTTGGAGGTCAGTCAGCTGAGTGGAGATGAAGATAAAGCCAAGGATAAGTGAAGCTTAAAGATACCATTTTTTAACAAAATGAATAATAGTTAGTACTGGAGCTATAATGCAGGTGCACCTGTGTTTTTTGCACTGATAAGATACATGTTGCTCCAAGAATTGCACAGCACAGCAGATTTATAGTGATAACACTGCAGAAGACATTGACCCTGGTGACGTGGGCTCTCCAGTGCGGTTTTGTTCCATCCTTCGTGAGGCAGCATTTCTGGAGCAAAGCATTTAGTCTTGCTCTGTGCAGTTTCACGCAGTTTCCTTAAAAACATAGGCTGGGTGTTATTTTTGGTGGCACAAACTGGAGAGCTGCTTCTGGGACGCTTCTGAAATGTGCTGATGAACATCTGGTGGAATTGCAAGCCTTGTCACGAGTGGGCGTGATCAGCTCTGGTGTATCCCCAGGCTTATGGCACTGTGGAATATCATTTTTGTTGAACAAAAGAAGTTAAAGTTTATTCCGATTTATAGTCTGCATAAAAATATACATTACTCATGAAACAAGGGATATTTTGCATGTTGACCGACTACTATCTAAGGCTCCAGTCACACAGGCCTAGAGACAGGGTGACAACTGCCTGGCAACCACTGGAGGCTAGGGAAAAAAAAGTATTCCCTAACCAGTTGCGAGTGGCAGCTGGAGGTTGCTGTGAAATTGATTGCTAATCCCCAGTCATGCGGGCCTAAAGACCAGTCAGTGACCCTCTGGTAACCACACATCGCAAGGAAAAAATGTTTATTCCCCAACGTTGGTGAGTGGTTGTGGAAGGTTACTTGCTGTCGCCAGGTGAAATTGGTTACAAAGAGGTATACAATGCTGCACTGAAAACCTTCTTGCGATTGCTTTGGTCACAAGCAGATTGCCTGAAGTTTGTACAGAAGACGCTGACTTGTCTGCAAACACTCACCAACTACTTGCTAAACAGTTGTGGAACTGTGTGAGTGCGATACAAACCGGAAAATGTAGAAAATTTGCCTTCAAGGTAAAAGTTTTGCCTTTTGAAACATGTTGGTTAAGGCGGTAAAGCTTAACTTTTACCTTGAAAGTGAATAGTCTCCATTTCTGGTTTGCATTGTGCTTTTTCAAGTTTAACCGCTTGGTGGTTAGTTAACAAGTGTGTGCAGAAAGGTCAGAGTCTTCCATTTAAACTACAGGCAACTGCAGCAATATGCTAGCGACCAAAGCAATCGCAAGGATGTGTTTGGTGCTGTACCCTCTTTGCGACAGCCAGCAACCTCCAGCAACCAGTTAGCCAGTCGGGGAATACACATTTTTCCTTAGCCAGGGTGTCGTCGACTAGTCTCTAGGCCTGTGTGACTGAGGCCCAACTCACTGAGAATCAACACCTGCAGCTTCTAGCCTTTTTAGGTAATTAAGCTGTACATAGAATCAGCCTTACGGTTCTTATCACTCTTATGTGAATCCACAGGCAGCAACGAACATGCTACAGCCAGTCAAGTCTGCTCATTAGGGCTAACAGCAGAGAGTTGAAATAGGCTGAATATGTGTTTGGTGACGAAATTTGCAGCAAGCATGCTACAGCTATCTACATCTAGCAAGCATAGCGCATTTTTCTTAGTAGTTGGTGGAAACCAAATGAAAGCTTAAGAAAAATCTGTTTATATTGACTTATACACATTCATTGGATAGCACAAAAAGGATTCCCATGAGACGCAAATGCTTCTCTATTTGCTAGATTAGAAACTAGGTTGCTTTTAACCTAGCTTGTTTGCTAACATTTGAATAGCGCTGAGGTCTGTTATGATATATTTATAGTTTTTGGGGGGTTTTTCCCGCCAGAACCATACCGAGTTACAGAGGAAAATGTAGGTCTATCATGTATTTATTGAATCAGTATCCATTAAATCTCCAATCTTTAAAAACTACAACAGGCTTTTGCTAGGCAAATTTAATGCACTATCAAACTGTATGTTGTTTTTCCTTTTTAACAGAGATACAACAAGAGTAATGGATTTAAACCCCTGAAAATATTGAAGCATTTGCAGCTTTAGCATGATTTCGTTCTCATGCTGGTTAAATGACATTTTATATTTTGCATCTTAAGCACTCTTCCATGGGGAAATTCTTTTTTATGAAATGGCAGAGATAATATTACAATAGAAATTGGCAATGGACGTGAACACCATTAAATGTTTTCAATTTGGTTTTGGTGCAATAACAATTTAATCATTTTGTGTTAATTGTTCAGGAAAACTATCTGTTGTACCCTGCACAGTATGGATGCTCCAACCAGAGGTGACACACATATACTGAGACAGACACACTCACACTATAGCTGACTTCTTTGTATCTCTTGCTGTCGGTATGGAAAGGAAAACGCTGCATGTATAATGGGCAACAAGGCCCTTGGGTCTCTCTCTCTCTCTCTCCTTCTGTTTCAGTGTTATATTTCCTAACGAAAGCAGTTGTTACTTTTCATATCTTTACTACGCAGATATCCATAAATTCAAGCTGGAAAAAATACATACCTAGCACCACTTACCATATGAATAGCCCCACATTTAGCATAAGAGATTCAAGTTAATGCAGTCTGGCACTCCATTAAATGGAAAGAGAATCTGATGCAATCTAAATTTCAAAGCTGCTCGCCTGAAATGTTCTGGCATCCCCTCCAATGACAAACTCTCCACACATTCGCCTAGTTTAGCAGCAGCAGCAAACCCACGTACTGCTGTCACCTTATTCTTCCTTCAAGTGCTTTTGGAGATATCACAATTACAAGTTGAGGACAAACGAACAGAGCGACAAAGTGGTTAGTACGAGTCTTAAAGTCGGAATTTCCTGTGATTCCCAAGTTACAGAGATGTGATCTTTCTGGTAAATTATTGTGTATGAAAAGTAATGTATAAATAGTACACTGTAAAAATTCTATTACTATTAATTGCCAGTCTCTTTGGGCACGTACGTGAACAGCAGAAATGGAACTGAACAAAACATCAACTGCTCCAGACACAGTTTCTCTTTTTGTGCTGTTGCTCTAAGCAGCTTTACCTCGCTTACTTTGCGAAATAAATCCAAAGTCGCTGTGCTAAAAACAAAGGTTTTTGTTACAGGGTCCATTGCTGTTATGTCTAAAAGAACTTGAATGGGTGACAACCCATATTTACACTTCGTGAACGTGGAAGGCGCTTATGAGGAGAGATTGAAGGCAGCGTGAGACAGTAGCACTCCATAGGAAAAGAAAACAAAAGGCTGGCAACAAGGTACTCATGGTGTAATGCTTTCCTGAGCCAAGGACAGCTCCTGTCAAACCCAGAATGAAGGTTTTAAGAGAAGGATGTTGCTCAATGAGGTTCACCTGCAGACCAGTATGCCTTTCACAGTCTGCGTTTCTTCCTGTGGAGCTCAGAAGTGAAACGAGCACAAAGAAAGAAACCACATTTGGCTTCATTTTGCATGAAGTCATGCTTGTGATGTAATTCCACCTGTCCCACATTCCAAACTCGTCTCGAGCCCACCTAAGTGGAGCTGAACTAATACAGCCTGACATGATCCCTGTTGATATGTTGTCAGGAAGCAGGGTCCTAATCGGCCTCAGACATATGTCATTCAGGCTATGGATCATTAGTGTGCCCTCCAGGGGGAAACATATCACGCAGTTGAGCTGATGATGATTCAGAAATGAATACCTTCCCCGCGTTCTCTCTTCCCACTCTGTTCCCAGAGGTAGAAAGGGAAGACGGCTGCGGAACAAGCGTGGAAAGCGAGTGCGAGACTGTGGAGACAAAGAGAGGCATTTATCTGTATTTCCATATGTGTTTAACATTGGGAGATACTAAATCGCTCAGCCAAGAAGCCTTTAATAGATGAAGCATGTGTGCCTTATGCTTTAATAGACCACGCCGTTTGCAGGCAATGCATTTGTCGTTGCACATTAAAAGTGTTTTCCATATAAATTGGTTGGTGTACGGCGTGATAGATAAGCTCTAGAGCAAGGAAGGGACAAAACCGGGAGGGAGAGAAACCAGTGTCTGTGAATGAGCCATGTTTTGTTGTCATACTGTTGCATTTGTGTTCACACGTTTCGATTCTTATTTTGACACACTCGCTGACAAAGACGGAGAGGCGTTGCACAGTAATGGAGTAAGATTAAAGGCTGTTTTAAAAGAGGTTATATTTAGAAGCTTTGCCAATTCATGCCTGATCTGATCTCTCCCCTTACACCTTGCCTGTCAGACCTCACACACACACATACACATTCACTGGTCCCAGATGAAATATACACATCACTGAATCTGACCCAAGAACAGGTAGCACACACCTGCAGGTGCAACATGTTGTCACACACACACACACACACACACTTGTTTGTGTATCCTAGAGGAGATGGATCAGCAGTAGGTTTTCACTCTGTTCCGTTGGCTGCACAGACCATTAACACACACATACACACGCATTCGCCTTGGAATGCATTGTCTCGGTGCAAAATGGGATCATACGCACCCTCACACACAGACTCACATTTACTCACACAGAAAAACACACACAGCAGTCAAGGCTCCACTGGACATGGAAGCAAACACCGCCTTCCTGCTTTCCATCTCGCCACAGGGCATAGCAGTGGGGTGTTACACAAGCGTGTATGTTTTTTTATATGAGTCTCATTCCCAGAGCTGGTTTGAAGAAGTGTAGTGTTCATAAAAGAGTTATGGGTGAGCTGCCGTCCCTTAGTTTGAAATCCCAGTCATACATGCCTGCATGACATAAATCAAGACAGTAAGGTTGATGCAAGTGGAATGATTTCCATCTGTGCCCACTGCTTCATACAACTAGAAATGCTTAATGCTTAAATGGGGTGCTAACAGCTAATTGTGGAGTGGTAGTTTACCCGAATGAGTTGCAAACTTTTCCAAGAAACTGTATGGAGTGACCTCAATTTACCTGACATCTGAGCTTTGCACTGCAAACTCATTGCAGCACTTTGTTTAGCCTCTGCTCCTTCTGTTCAGTCAGAATGTAGATCCACTCTGCTGCTTTTCTGTTCTGTTCAGGCAGTTTGCTGAATAGCAGATTTTGTTGGATGAATACAGCAGGCCATAAAAGTCATGCTCGGTGGCTGACTTAATTTTGCCCTGCTCTGCTTTTAGCTTAATTTAAACTTTACTGCAAAGGCGGTAAAGTTGGCTCTGTGAAAGTCTGGTTTTCTCTCCCATATCACTGCTGAGGAATGAGATGACAGCAGATGGATGGACAGATTGTTATTGATGTGAATAGAATATGCTCTGTTGGTCAGCTGTTAAAAACCACAGCTGAAACCCAGTGGTTTTAGTTTGTGTATGTTCCCTCAGATGGTCTTATTTTTCATCACAGGCTTTGCTGAAATTTACTTCTTTTGTTACACGTTCTTGCGTATGTGATTCACGCTTCATAGTCCTTTTATACTTTTCCAATTAAGATAATCATAAAAGGGTTTCCTTCGTGCATTTTTTTTTTTACCGTGGACTGCTAGTCTTTTCTGCTAAAACAATCCATTTTCAGTGTTAATTTACAAACCATCTTATCTTACTTACATTACAGTCATTTCACACTTCATAATCTAAGAGAAAGTCTGGTTGCAGTAGTTTGTAAGTTTGATCTGTGTTGTGGTATGATTATTTTTTTAATCATGGATTAAACTCTTGACTGCATTTTTCAATTAACTAATTGATTGTTGAGTCTACAAAATATGAAAAATGTCAAAGGGGCCTAAAATACCATCTTCAGAGTATTAATGGGTGGGGCTGGGATATAATTCAGTAGTTGAAATCACATTGCAATAATACAATCCTTTGTTCAAATGAATAATTGTGAGCAAGCTGTACTAACGTTCTAAAGAGTTCTCAGTAATGCGCTGTTTTTCATACAGTTAAGATTATTGGAAAGAGTATTGGTAAGTACAGCATTATGACAGTGATTAAACATTTCCATCCATCTAACTCTATTGATAAACTCAATAATTGATTCACCTCTACAAGCCACTCTATAACTGTTCTGAGGATATGTGAAGGAAGTTGGAAGTTGTGTGTTGGTGCCTGTGGTCATTTGAACTGATCAGCAAGGCTTGCTTTACAATTCCAGTTGCAGTTTAGTCATGATTCACACACCGTACCTTGTATCTCCCACTGTTAGACTCTCACTGTGAGTCACTTCTGATCACTTGCAGTGACTGCAGTACAGCCTGTAACAGCACAGTGGACTGTATACACTGGTCTAAAGCTCAAATGCTTCCAAGATAAATGTAGTCAGACTTTAATCAGTTTGGCCACTGAAACAGAAAATGATGCTTAAAAGTGTTGGTTGGCTCTAGTTTTCATGATATGCTTCTAGTTCAGTTCAAGACCAAAAGTTCTTTATTGAAACCAGAATTGACTAAAATTGACCCCTGAATTTTGGCAAAAGTGGCCCAAATGGGGGTAGGTGCTAATTTTCAGGATGTTATCTCTATTTGAACTGTTGAACTCTACTCTGACCTTAGATTTCACCTTCCTAGTAGCAGGAAATATGTAATGCTGCAAATTAAAGTTACATGTTTTTAAAGCATATTAACATATACTGCAGGTAATATTTTTCATCTTCTTTCACAATATACTGCTGAAAGTAATGCGACTCAGAGAACTTTGGCCTGTGAAATGCAAATAACCCCTGAATTTCCTCCACATTGTTAAATAATTAAATAGGTTTGGTTGTGGAGACATCCATAGACAGACATGTAGCCTAGTGATGAAACAAACACATCTAACTGTCATTATTTAATGTCTCATATTAAGTCTTCTCCATATAGACCTTTTTTCTGGCTTTTAAATTGTTACATAACGAAAAAGGTGAAATATTATCATGTAAAATGACAGATGAGAAGATGTAAGCTTACAATTTACGCTTCAAACTCGCTATTTAAAAAATGTACGTAGGCGTAAAACGTGAAAAATTAAATACATTGGAAATGGTAGCCAATCAGCTATTTTAAACGTCATATTTAGCTTCAGCACACCAAAATCCATCAGAAATGGCATATTTTATCTCTGATGCAGAAAACTTCTAAAACAGTGTCTTAAGCCTGCATTCTCTGTAATGTTAAGCAGAGGGTGACTCCTCTGGTTGTAAATAGAATTCCAATATAATAGAAGTCTATGGAAAAACAACTGCTGCTCTGCACTGCTTGATCTACTGGATTACCACAGTAAACACTTGCCTGATGAGCTTATGGGCTCAATCGCTAGTTTCGTGTCTTACTGAATAAAACGTAGCGTTCATTTCATAAATTGTGGTCCCCATTAGAGTCAAACAGATGACTAAGCACGGTATGCCTTACGGCGGGCCTACCTTGTGAGGCTTCACTAACCAATAGATGATGTCGTGACTACATTGATCTTTTGTATACAGATGAAGTGAAAACAGCACATAGATACACACATGCAGAGTAACCTTGTGTCAATGTTATTTTCCAGGGTCCTCTATGCTTTGGCACACTTTAACCATCTGTCTCTCTCTTTCTTTCTCTCTGTATCTTGCTGTCACGAAAAACTATTGGCATGGAAAATGGATCACTGTGGCAGCTATTAATTATATCGGATGCTAACTGCCAAGTCAAACTGTGTATATGTGTGTGTGTATGTGCATGTGCATGCATGTATTTACTGTACCTGTCATAAGCTATAAAAGTGTCACACTTAAACACTCCCATCAACCAGGTATTGGTCAGTCAGTCTCCATCAGTGTGCTGCATGTTGAGAAAGCTTTCCACACACACGAGTAGCACACTCAAACTAGCCACCCCACAGCAATACTGAGCTAGAACAAGAGAGGGGGAGTGATTAAAAGGTGGCAGGGAAAGAATAAAACAACAGGGTGTTTTTTAAGAGAAAGATGGATGTGTGTATGTTTGTGTATATGAGATAGAAAACAGCATCAGTCTCTAACAGCAGTGGAACTGTGCATAAAAATATAGTCATACAGAAAGATGCCTATGCAAGAATGCTTGTACAACAAATATCGGTGCTCATATCCCAGCCGTTATTGATTTCCAACAAGACCAAAGCTTGTGATTGGAGTTAATCTTGCAACAATGGGTACATTTTCATACGGGTGTTGATTTCTTACTCTTTCAAGTATTGGTGTTAGTGATTTGTAAAGATCCCCTCAGGCTATACTGAGCAAATACTGTGAGGACAGGCTTAGCTTTACAGTTTAGTTTTTGTATTATATCTATTCATATCTAACAATGTAGTTGAACTTCTGAGTCTATAGTTTCTACATTCAGTAACTGTTGCAATAGAAGTTTCACAAAAGTTCCATTTAGGGCTGAAACTAGAGCTTATTTCCATGTGTGATGGCAATCGCTCATTTAAGATGGATGTAGCTTTCGGGCCTGAAAAGTAAAGGCAACGGGAAAGTGCCTTAAATCTGCATTCTTTCAGTGGCCTTCAGGGGGCGATACCTGTAGTTGCAAAAAGACTGCTGGTCCTAACTGTGGAAAAACAGCATTTTTCTGATAATTTTAGGTCATATTGAATTCAACATCAAGTCCATTTTGGTCATTCTAACTTTCAGAAAGGGAGATTATCCAGGGTATGCTCATAGCCAATGAACATGCAGTTTCACAGTCAGATCCACCCCTCGCTCTTCATATCCGGTTTCAAAATACCAAAATGGCCACAGCGAAAACGCTGAGATTGAGGCTTTGTAACCGGACTTCAAAAACCATTGGGTGATGTCACAGTGGCCATGTCCACCTTATATACTGTCTGTTTTTAGAATTTAGAGTGTAAAAAGGTTAAGAGTGAGCCTAAGTGAGCCTTTGCTTGTTTGTGCATCCAGTGGTCCAAAATTCAAATTTTCGTTTGAACTCCAGTTAATTGACCTTTATTCTGTAAAACTATTAAGCAGTCATTCTTATCTGTAACTACTCTAATTTCAACTCAAGTGAATATTTTTTTTCACTTTACAAATGAAAAAAAAAACGCAACTAATTATTATTAAAAGTTTATGAAAACCAGAAAAATATGGAAAATGCCTCAAAAAGTCCAAGTCTAAAGTGACATCTTCCAATGTCTTGTTTTCCCCAACCAACCAAGACCATAGAAGACAAGGACCTTTGAATTTTTGCCATTTTTGCTTAAAAATAATTAATTGTGAAGTTAATTTTCTAATCATTTCTATGCAAAACTTGGTACATGGTGTTAAATACAGAGAAAAGCCAATAAATATAATATAATCTCTCTCTCTCTCTCTCTCTCTCTCTCTATATATATATATATATATATATATATATATTTCTTTCTTTTTTTTTAACTTGTATATTTGTATATATATATTTATATACAGTATATACCATCAGCCACAGCAAGCCTACTTTTACATATCCAGTAATGCTAAATGTGTTGTAAAAAAAGAAACCCTCCTTCAACCAAGGAACATCACATAATTCTGCACAATTTAGAGCCCTTCAACATCTCCCCTGCTGAAGTGTCATTGAGCAAAATCCTATCAACTCGACGCTGTGGCTTGAGCAAAGAGTTTCCCAATAGGGAGCAATAAACTATCACATAGTTATCACATTACTGAGGCTGTGATTCAGAGTTAACCTTGTACAGCGTGGATTTAACAGCACGACTGCACTCAGACCTTTTAGATTTATCTCCCAGATTATGTTATATCCACTTATATTAAATGAATGTGTTTGTCCAGATACATGTATTGGTGCTTTATGGGGCTTTTGCAGGCTTTCCTGCATGAATAGGAGCAGCAGCAGTCTTAGTGCTCAAGTGAAATGTCCTTAAAGCAGACATGAATTCCCTACCAGCTGTTGTCCAGTCACTCAGCTTGGTCTCTGATGTCCCAGAAGAGGGATGAAGTGAAACAAAAGGCATCAATCAGTGTAAAGGTACACAGACTTCACTGGGTTGTTGAAAATTGGATCAGTGGACTGTCAGCCACCACACACACCACACATGCAAACACATACACCCCCAGTGGCGCTGTTTCTTTAATGTTATCATTAGATAAAGTCTCTTTCATTCTCTGGCTTTAAGACACCTCAGAGGGAGCTTGATGGTTTCTGCTTGTTGTGTTTGTTCGTATATTACAATAATGGAAATATGAATTTACCTAATGAAGCTGTTTTAGGAGTAAAAGCTGATTCATTGTGGACATACTTTGCCTGATATTCTATATGTAATGGATACCCAAAACATTTCCACAAATGTGACTTTTACCTGGATAAATGAAGGATGTAATAAAATCAAATAAAAATAAAAAAATTCCCTCATTCTCAAATTCTCTTGAGCCTCAGCCTCGATGCAGAGTCCAACCCTCCCAAGCTGTCCACTGCTAGTGAATGCATATTTATGTGTATGCAGATAGGGGCAGGTTCTTTAAAAGAAATGTTTGATATGGAGGAAATATGCAGCGTAGTGGGAGTGGAATGTGGTGCAATTTGATAAGTGCATCCACGGGCATGCCAAGCCACATTCAGAGACATACGAGAGAGCAGGGAAGGAACGATATGAATGTGCTCATGGTTACAATAACAATTACCTGGTTGCCCGGGGCAACCAAATTGGACCACTGTCAACCATCCAGTGTGGCCTCTTTGGTGTCATTGACAACCAATTTCCTGTTACTGAAGAATTTATCCTTTGCCTTTTGGGTGGAATCTTTGTCCTGGGTGAATGAGGAGCACTGTTAATAAAGGGCAGAGGAAACCTCAAAACTTTAAGGGGGAATGCTAGGTGACCCTATAATCAGCTTTAGAATCAGAACCCCAGGTTGTTTTATATTTCCTGTTTCACAGTGCTGAAACTGTAATTTATTTTACTGTGAATACATTACTAGACTAAGATAGAATATTTAACACAACACCTGATCTTTGAGTTTGACCCACTGTAATGATAATAGCTGGAATAGGCTCCAGCCCCACCGCGACTCTGAATTGGATAAGTGGAAGAAAATGGATGGATAGATGGATGGTAACAGAACCCTGAGGTGACAGTTTCACTTTGGCTCTCCATATAACAAACAAGACATTAAGTTTATAACAAAACCTTTAAATAAGAACTTCAAATCCCCAGCTCATCTGCTGCATCCATTCTGAAAAAAATGCTTTTATGTGACATAAATGAGAAATGACAGAGCAGGCAATATTAATAACTATATAGTAACAACATTTCATCAATTTTAATAGCATTTTATAGCCCTGTTTAGTAGGGATGCAGTGTAAAATGTGAACAAAAGCATAAATCAATAATTTGTAAATCATTTGAGGTCAATATTTAATTAAAAATAGCTTAAAGAAAACATACTAAATATTCAAACTGAAAAATATTATTGTTTTTTTTAAATATATGCTTATTTTGAATTCGATTTGCCGAAACAACTTTCAAAAAAGTTGGGACAGCAGCAAAAGAAAAGTTGTGTAATGCCAATAAAAGCACACAGAGACATTTAAAAAACTAATTACGCTGGTTAGTAACATGACTGGGTATAAAAAGAGCATCCCGGAGAGGTTGAGTGTGTCTTCTACCACTCTGTAAAATTGTGTAGAATTGCAGATAATGTGGGGATTTAATCATTTACAGAATATCATTAAAAGGTTTAGAGAAATCTGTTTTTGAGGGAGACAATGGCAAAAACTGTACTGAATGGCTGTGAACTTCCCAGCCAGCACTCCATTAGCTTTTGTAGCATTATATGCTGCCATTCAGATTACTCCTTGCTCAGAAAGGCCTTTCTTATTTTAGCAAGAAAATGTCAAACCACTGTACGTACTGTACGTATAATAGCATAGCTCTGTTATTAAAGCGTAGAGGTGCTCAACTGGCTGTCTGGCACATTATGAAATGAAAAACACAACACAGGAGGCCAAAAACTGTTGAGCTGCTGAAATTCTGTATTAAGCAACAATAGGAAAACTTTTCGCTTTCAGAACTACAGCAGTTGGTCTCTTTTCCCAGACTCTTATCAAGTGTTGTTAAAAGAAGAGTTGATGCTGCCCAGCAGTAGACATCTGTCCAAGATTTTTTGAAACATATTCCTGCTGTCAAATTCAAAATGAGCTGGTTTTTTTTTCTTAATAGACATTAAAAAAAATTCTCCTTTTTGATTGATGATTTGCAAATAATTGCATTCTGTGTTTAGGGTTGTATAACTGACGTGTTTCATAGTGAAACGAGGGTCACATACAGCCACTGATTGTGTGACAGACTGAAAAAAGAAATACACAATAATTATATTGTATGTTGTTATAATTATATATAATATAATTATATTGTTATGATAATCACTGTTCTTAAAATACGCTCACCACATGTTATTAGGTACACCTTGCTAGTACCTTCAGAACTGCCTTAATTCTTCATGGCATAGATTCAACAAGGAGCTGGAAACATTCCTCAGAGATTTTGGTCCATATTGACATGATAGCATCACACAGTTGCTGCAGATTTGTCGGCTGCACATCCATGATTGGAATCTCCCGTTCAACCACTCGTTACAACC
>VUQI01060097.1:21445-32335 GCA_015106735.1 Paratilapia polleni | reverse complement strand
TAGATGATTGAAGTCTGAAGAAACAAGACATATTGGCAATTCAACAATTTATTCATTTAACAAACAGGGGCCTCAGTAGCATGTGGAAGAACCATACACAGGCACAACGGCACCTCCTCCTCATGCTGGTCACCAGCTTGAAGTTGCCCTATGGCACATTCCCAATCCAGATCAGTCAAACGCGGCATGCTTCGAGCAAAAACCAACTGACCGCTGTAGCAGGGTCCATGCTCACAGGTGCTGCTAATCAGGCACCAATCAGGTACCTGATTTTCAGCACCTGGGGTACCAGAAGCTCAAAACAAGAGTCAATAGCAGAATAAGCTGTTTGGCATTGGCAGAGAAGATTTGGCAAGTTCTTCATGGGTGCAACCCACATACTCAACTCTGCTGCTCAACCTACAAATGCATTTTCTTGACAAATGTGGCACCATTTAAAGGGAAATAAACAGACTTTCCAACGGTATGAGATTTATTGCCAAAAAGCATTGTTATAACAAAGAAATAATCGACCAAACACAAATTTCCTTACTTTTTGTGCTAAGCTTAAAAATATAAGTCTGCAAGAGTAATTTTATTAGATACAGAAAAAAATTGATTTGGAATAAATAAAAGCTGTCTCTTTATTTTGCCAAACCATTGAGTTTTTTCAGGATATAGTCGTATTAAAAGTGCAGATATACACCATTACGGAAAAAAACACTACATTTATCTCCAGTATGTGAAGAACAAAATGTTTATCTATTACAGTCAGCTCATGGACACAGATCATTCCCAATCAGTGCAATATTTGTTTAAAAAATTTTATTTGAAAGGTTCTGAGGTATGAAAGCTGTGGTAGCACGCATTGCTTTAAGCTGTAAGGTGTATATTCATTTATCTATTATGCTTCTCAAGTGAATTCAGATGAAACACTTACACATAATGAGCATAGCTGGAGGCTATACAAGACCTATGCTACGGTGCTCACTAATATTATTCAATGTTTTCCAGGCTGCCTTAGTTGTGTTGTTACTTTAATAACTAATAACCACCCTTACAGCACATTTGTGTTAAATTCAATGCAAGACTTTAATCTGTCAGCACCAGACTGAAACTGTCACACCAAATTAAAGAAAAGGATGATGAACTTACAGGTCTTGGCCCTCCCCGTTAGGGCTTCGCTGGATCCAGTTGTGTAGGAAGCGATGACCTTGACACTGTACTCCGTACCACTCAGCAGGTTAACGATCAGCATGGTGTTCACATCCTCCCCCACGAAGGTCTCCAGAGCTTGTCCAGGGGCTGCAGAGAGGGGTGGGATAATTGAGTAGACATGTCAAGGATGAGAAAACGGCCAGTGAAGTGGAAGGAGAACAGAGGAGCAACTTCAGAGGTGATCATTAGCTTCAGCTGCAGTCAGAAGGAGAGGACGGATCCATAAAATGTATTTGTATTATGTCTGCTCACATGTTTTCTCTATATTGTTATTACTAAAGCTCCAATAAAAGTGACAGACGATGCAGCAGAACCAGGAATTTATATACATATAGATTTTTCATTGTATTCCTAACAGAATTCTTGCATGAGAAAACCTGGCAAAATGCAACATAAGTAAGAAATTTGGATGTGTGATTATAGCAGCTAATGGAGCCTTGAGCCACTAGCCTGAAGCAGAGATGAGAACCAAGAACAGAGCTGAATTAAGCTCAGTTATTTTTCACTCCACCTGCTAGATGATCTCTAAAGGAAAATCAGCTTTTGCATGACCTCATCAGTCTTTCTGTGAAACATGAGCAGAAATCTCATGGATTGAAAAATGAAGCCAGCTTGAAAGTGCCAAAAACTGCAGTTTCTGTAATGACCACTCGAGGTGGCGAGTCAAACCCATAGACTCCCATGTTTAAATGCTCAACTTTACAGCAGAAATAAACATGCTTACAGCCTGGTACAAAAATGGTTTTGGTCTCTATATCTACTTTCTCCCTATACAAAGGCTAAACATGAGGGTGAAATTTTATATAACTCACATTTTAAATTGCACTAAAGCTTAACTCTTTCCTGCATGGTAGTCACTACAGTGGACAGCTATTCAAAAGTCATTTTCTTTTGAATATGCATGTGTTTTGTTGCTATAGTGGCAAAAAAGTGGAAAAAATCTTGACTGAAGATGACATAATTCCTGCATGAAAGGGTTAAATTCTGAATGGTTAAGGGTGTGGCTCCTTTGAGCGACAGGCTGATGCTGACACAGCTGGCTGTAGGTGCTAGCTCACTAATCTGAGTCACTAAACTGGACCTCTCGACCGTGTTGCGGTGTTGGTGTATTAATTGTGGTAATGGCCAGACCAAGAAATCTGTGCTCCAGTTTTGGTCAATAAATTAGACCATTTTTTTTTTTGTACAAGGAATTGGGCTCTAGTTTTTTTCTTTGCTCTCAATGTACTTAACAGAATAGATAGACAATACAAACGATAACAACACGTGTAGCATTTCTTTTCTTTCTTTTTTTTGTTGCTTCTTCTGAGGTAAAGTTATGCATTTCCGTATTGAGGTCTATGGAGATTTCAAGTGGCCATTCAAGGAAGTGCAGATTTTGGCACTTCAGCAATGGCTTTATTTTTTTATTCATGGTGGTTGCCACTTAGTTAGAATAAGTCAATTCTCAATATCGCAGTGCTCCTACCAACAGAAACGTTTCTGTATTTTAGTTTTTATCCAAATATTCATGATACTCACAAAGATACTTATGGTTTGCAAAACTTCTTAAACGTGTATGGATGTGATGTAATTTGTAAACTTTAATACTTGAAATCTGAAAAAAAGGAGTTTGACAGATATAATTTGTGTGTATATGTTTAAATTACCAGTTAGAGGTTGGTAGATGACCCTGTACCCCATTGTGGGTGAAGGTGGAACATCCCAGCTGATCTTGAAGCGGTTGTACCATTCCTCTGAGACTCGCAGGTTCTTAGGAGCTGAAAGAGGAACTGAAGAGGGAAGTGGGAGGAAAGACAGATCGATTACATGATTTCTATTAAAGTGTTAAGAAATACTAATAAAAAGAAAAGAACTAGTGGTACTTTCTAGGCTGTGATGGTTTATATTTCTTCTTTAAAGAAAAAAAAACATGAAAAGTGAATAGGCATGCTGTTTTATCCATGAGTGCCGTGCAGTGTCTGGAGTCAAAACAGGAAGAAAAAGATTAAAAGAGAGAGGGAGTAAAAGAGCATGAAGCATACAGAAGAGCTGACAGAAAAATTAACAAAATGAGAAAAGAGAACAAAACAGGAATGGGGAAGGAGAAGGCAGGAGGAGAGAATTGAATTGTGTATCAACAAACCATAACCCCAGTTTAAATCAAATTTAAATCCAACAGAACCAAAACTATTAAATGCATTTCTCAGTATGGAATGATTAAAATGAGCTTTAATAATGAAAAAATATCTGCACACAAAGAGAGAAAAGTACAGAGAGAAACTGCAAGGACAGAAACTGAGTTGGCAAAAGAAAAATAATGAAGACTCAAAAAACCCTAAAAGTTTGATAACACTTAATAAAATTTCAACTGTCGGCACAGCAGAAAAGTAAAGTCTCTCCACTGTTACAGAGTATACATTGAATTAATCTGTCAGAAAGATATTAAAACCAGAGGACTTATCGCTCGCATGACAGCTGGGACAGAGCTTTTGAAATAGCCGAATGGTATTCATAGGATATCTTAAAATAAAGTGCTTTCTTTGAGGAAAGTGTGCTTTTCAAGCCATCTGTACATTCACATACATTTATAACCTCAGTGCAGTCCCTTCTGCTCTTGCAGAACCATGACAGATTCAAGATCACCATGGTTAATGGGAAACCGTGAGACTTTTCAGGTCTAAATCCCGAGTGAATCTGCTGGCTGTTGAGTTGCACATTTAAAATGCTAAAAACCTCCCATCATTCTCTCCGTGTTCCATCATTCCTCCCTGAGCTGCAGCCTTCTCACCATTACTGCGACTGAAACCTCCAAATTATGCTGGCTCTTCTGCCTCATTTTCCCTCTTCACCTTCCCGGCCGTTCACCATTAAAAAGCTAATCAGGCTGTCTGCAAAAAGCCATACTCCCCCCACACCCTCAGTATCTGCTGCACCCTCATATGTTCAAATCCCTCTGTTATACCCGCCTCTTCGGTTGTATTATCTATCTTCACTGTGCCCTTCCTGGTCCTGAGAAAATTACCATCATCCTCTGAACTCTTTCTCCATTTCCTCCCACTACGTCTTCGCCCTTCAGGCCTAAGGGTAATGAGAATCTGGAGATTTAATGAAACTTTCTGAGTAAAGAAGCTTTTTTGATAGCCAAGGAGCATTTTTCTAGGAACTAGGATACTAATTCTGCATGCACTCGCCGTTCTGGTTCCTCAATTCTAGTCTGTGCATCTATCATCTAACAGTTGTTGAGATGACACCAAGTCCCCAAGCTGCTGCCCAATTTTTTAGGTCCTATGGGAAATTAAAACATTTTTACACAACTGAGGTTTCAAGCCTTCTGAGACAACAGACACAAATTTAACTGAGCAGCAAAATGTTATCATGAGCCCCATTTAGAAAACAAGGAAAATGGTCTAATTATTTCATTTTTGTGTAAATACATTAAACTATTAAATATTAAAAGGCGGAAAAAAAGTGACATCTATTTTTGTTTCAGTGCTCAAAGGTTGTTTTTTGCTTTTATATCTAATTTTAATGTATGTTTCCTTTGATCTTAATTAGTGCAGAGCCCATCTGGGGAGAGTGTAATGTAGAATATTTTATTGTAGCTACAATTTACAGATGGCTCCTAAAAGTGTCACATGGAGGCAATCATTGAGTTAATGTTTTGAAAAGAGAACAGCTATAAGGAAACATACTGAATATGTGTGTGCAGATTGCGGGTTGCAGCTTTCTTGAGTGTTTTAAATAGAGGGGAAAAACGTTTGCACTTTCTGAAGGTGTCGCCTTAAAAAGCATCAACCTCTCAGAACGATCAGAACGATCAAGGTTTTTCGTGTTATCAATTGTTCGATAAATAACAATGTTACAGGGAAGAAAAGTCATTCCAGAAGTCACCTGCTGGCATTAAGCAGACAAACCAACTTTAATCAATTGAAGGTTACACTCTTGCCTGGCATTGCTGTGTTTCAAATTAGCCAAGCTGTCATGGCAAACATATGCAGCCCTTTCACTGCTTGTAGCAAACAAAATGCTGAAATGTTGCACACCCAGTGCTGGTTAAGTTCCCAGGGTTCTTTTTAAATGTGACACCAGGGGGTATTGAACAAGTGTCCATATTTGACAAGTTGGGAATAAGACTGCTCTTATGACGGGTTAGGCCTGGGCGTCACGACACCAACGGCAAAGTGCATGTCTGTTTCTCTGTGACGTCAGCAGTTTCTGACAAAACAGCATTAATGTTAATGAGAATGCTTACCGCCTTGTGTCCTTTCCCTTCTTTGAGGAGAGAAGATGATAGTGATTTTAGATCCTATAGGGGATGATTTCTAATAAGCTTAAAAATCTGAGTGAACTCTTCTTGCCAAAAAAAATGAACTTTATGGACTCAAATCTACAGACTTCAATTATAGTGCTTTATGCTTTCTATCTTCACTTCTTTCTTCCAATCTTCTTCTCTTTTAGTGACTCAGATTTCGCAGATTCTAAGTCGCATCTCCTCTATCAAAATCAAAATCATCCAAATTAAAACATCCTCCTGTCTCTTAAATTCATTCCTTGTTCATTCGTTGTCACAATATATTCCACACTGAGGCTATGAAAGTCAATTATCTTCTAATCTCTGTCTTAAATCTCTTTGTGATCAAGTTGGTACTGACTTTTCTATCACATTATCGTTGTCTTCCCCGCCACCACCCTCTCTGTATTACCCCCCACATTTCTCTCACTGATCACCCCATCCTTCAGTGGAAGCGGAACACTCAGCTTAATCTACTTCTTCTGTCACATTATCTATCTTCAGTTTGAGGCTAAAAACCCAATCATCCTCTCTGCATTCCCTGTCATGTCTCCTTCCACGTTCACCCCATCCCTCATAGGTTCAAATCCCAAGATCACACCGGCTTCATTTGTCACATCATCTATCTTCACCTTAAAAAACGCAATCATTCCCCCCCTCCCCCCTCTGCATTCCCCGTCATTCTTCCCTGGGTGATCATCTCATCCCTCACTAGCTAACAGGAGCCATTCATCATCAGCGGGTGTCGGAGGCCCGTCGCTTAAAAAGCGGAGAACGTCGTTAGCGTCTGCTAATGTGTGTAATGTGTTGCACGGGGGAGACATGATGGGACGGAGTAGAAAGACGAATGACTTGAATTTAGAGTTTCCTCCACACTGAAAGTCGAGTGTTTGTTCTGTAATGCACTTGGCAGCAGAGCAAATCATTAGCCTCTGCTGGTGCACTCACAGCAGCGCTCAGTCACATTTAACAAAAGAGTAAAATATGCTTCCCACATATTTCTGTCTTCAGCTCCACAGTAAAGAAAATGGATGCTGAACATTGAGCGATTGCCATCTCTTCTTCCTCCCCTGAAATTTTCTCAGGTGTAATGAGATGCTGAGCGATGCAGGGCTGGTTTAGGTAGAAAGTAACTGAACCTACGTTTTCTCTCTGTTAATGGAGGAACTGCTATAAAATAAGACAAAATAAAAAGCATAAAAGATTAACACATTTATGATAATAATTAAGTTATACTAAGATTTTCTTCTCTTAACTGAAAATACACAACTAATTTGTAATAAAGGCACAGCTCCAATACTCCAATCCAGTATTATGAACAGACAGAAACTCACTTTTATCTAAGATGTATTGACAGAGCCCTCTGTTTTTTTAGATTTTTCATTGAACCAATCAACATTTTACCTTTTCCAGGTATTTAAACTTCAGAATACAATACAATCCTTTTTTTAAAATTAATTAATTAATTTATTTATTTTGGTGGAGAGAACGCCCCCTCAATCACTCACCCTCTGGTAACATATTCTTGAGCAAACAAGACATCCTAAAGAAGATGAATGACCAACACTTTTCTGCTTGGCTTAAATTGCTGTGTTTGTTTCTCAGTAATGAGACTTTAAAAAAGTGACAGCCACTGTGGGCGGAAACGCATCTTTCATTCTCACATCACCCACAACAGAGTCTCCCTCTTAGGAGGTGAAGAGTTTACACGCCAGCACAAACGCACCTGATGTGTATAGATGTACGCCAGCACCTCATTATAGGTCTGATTACTAAACTTTTACAAATCAGTGATGTCATTCTATCTTCTTTCCCCTTGTGACCCTGCAAATACTGACTTTTTTGGACCCTTGTGCTGTGAACATGACACTGACAGCCGCTAAGTGTATATGACAGTATTGCTTTGTTTTGGGCCATCTCCTGCTCTCCTCTCCTGGTCCTCACAGCAACTCCTGTTTCTCACCCCCTTGGGGGGCTTTTTTCAGCTGGTTATTCCCCAGACAGTTTTTAGCATTTGGCACCGAACTTTGCTTCATTTATTCGGTTTAAATTATGTTGAGTTCATCCTTTGTTTAAGAGACATGTGGTTTATGTTTGCATCTACACATTGTGTTTATCTTTTTTGAGCTATCTGTAATGAATTATTTTTTCGCTTTATTTGTTGGCTAAATTAAATTTAATTAAATTAATACTGAAATTAGTACAAAATTACATAAAGCCAAGAGAGAGAGAGCACATACAGCACTGCTGGTGTTAATTCACTTCAGGTTCATCACAGAGGAAGTTGTCACATTGTTTTTGTTTCATTTCATTGTTGTTATTTTGTTATATAAAATTATTAATTTCAGGCATTTTTTTGTAAGAAACTCAGCTGCACTTTTGCTACTTCAAATTTTTCTGAGTGGACCTCACCAGTGTTTCATTGACTTCTTTCTTTTTTTTTCCAAAGCCCAGGAGTTGGGACCAAGCAAAATGGAAAATGGATCATGGGGTTAACTTTTTGCCATAGTGTAGGAGAGCCATTATTCACAGTGAGTGCTAGTGGTAACAACAGAACACAAAAGAGAAGCCATTCTGAAAACTGTACAGATGTTCACAAAGACAACAGACCAAAAGTGAGATCACTTAAATATTAATATTATTATTTTTTTTTAATGTTGTATTCTAATCCAAACCATGACCTTTTCCTAAACCTAACCAATATACCCTGAAGCAAATGAAGGCCAAACTAAACAGAAACTGAAAATGACCTCTGTACTGAAAACTGTACAGAGGTGGCTGTGGCTCAGGGGGGTAGACTAAGTCATCTACTAATTGGAAGGTTGGTGATCCCTGGCTACTCCACTCTGCAAGTATCCTCGGGCAAGATACTGAACACCAAGTTGTGTAAATGTGTGTGAATGCTGGATAGAAAGCACTTAAAGAAGCATAGAGAAAAGTGCTTGTGTTATTTTTTTTATATGTAAATATAAAGTGTATGAGAGGAATACTGAAAACTTATGAAAACTGCCAGTGAATGTGGTATATGAGAACATGACTAAACATGGTAATGAAATTAAAAGGGTAAGGAATTATCTCAGGAAAAATAAACATGTTCACCTTTCTTCATTCCATTCTTGCCTTTGTTCCCTTTTCACTTTCATCCTTCTGTCAGTCTGTCCTGTCATTTTCCCCTCATTTCTTCCTGACAGGATTTTCCCAGCACAAATCCAATAATACTTTAGTCTGTCTACAACAGCATAACTGTACTAGAGATCAGAGCTAGAAGATGTCAGAGTGCATCAGAGGGTCAGGAGGGTGGCACTCTGATCCACAGCAGCTTCTCAGCTCTGTTCTTAAATCCCAGCCGGGGTTATTTGTCCAAATATAACAAACTAATCCTACAGTCAGCTGGGAGGAGAATATGATGTTTTTCCTCTATGTGTTTTTCTTTTTCTATACGATTCTCTTTTTTTGGACATCAGAAGCAGAAAAAAATGTAAATCTGAGCCCTAGTGACTTAAGATTATTATATGTAAAAAGAAGGACTGGGCTTGAAAACATCAGATATAATAATAACTGGCTGAATGAATAAATACCAGTTTCGATGACTGTCCATAAAAAAAAAAATTCAAACAATGCTTTATCTCCCCTTCTAGGTCACCTACTTGTGCACCTCTGGACCTTTTCCAGTGTGGCCACTGTTCAAGTCTGACCACTTCCTGGTGTCCTTCTGCAATATCTTTATGGTGATGAGAGCTGGGTCTCTGTCTATGACCCACAGACCAAATGGAAGAGTTCAGTTTCCAGGCAGGGCATCAGATCATGAGTGCCACTAATGCTTTTTGTTTCATTCTACATTCACCGGGTTGTGCACTATGTATCACAACAACAGTCGCCTCAAGGTGCTCTATAAAAATGTCTCTTTTTTTTTTAATAGAGCTTCTTTATTTGCATGTTTTCACTGTCATCCAGCAGGTGGACTGCAGAGCTTGCGACTGACAGCACATAAGGTACTGTGGAGTGGAATTTCAGCTATACTCTGAGGTCCCAATGACATAATAATGATTAAACATGATACAGGAGACAACTTAAAAAGAGCAGAGAGTGAAGAAAAGAAACTGTATAAACCAAAAGACAAACAAACTCAACATCAAGATGACTTACGTGTCCGTCCCATTTCAGCAGCTGTCGGCCCGTCTCCCTCGGGGTAAACAGGAGTGATAGCGACTTTGTACTCTGTATCTGACAGCAGGGGCTGCAGAATGAGGCTATTCTGACCAGTGGGCACCGTCCTCTGTAAGCACAAAAATATAAGTGTTAAGACAGTTTTAAAAGACAACCAACGCTGCTCTTGTTGGTCTTAAATATTTAGACTATTCTCCATCTTCTGTCTCACTGCATTGATGTGGTATTTCTCCTCCCAAAGTTCACCTGTCAATCAAACATGTAAACCTCACTGTGATGTTATCTTGTTTCTTATTCTCTTCATGCAGTTTCCACAGCTAAACATCCAAATTTTCTTGTTTTGTTTTACAATATTGAACTTGTTTTGATCTATGCATTTTTGTAGCTGGCTCTCATTATTGTTACACCACATACGCTCACTGTAAGATCAAACAATGTAAGGTGAGGTGCAGATGGTAGGTGTAACAGCGGGACAGCGGGACTGCTGGGTTTCTCACTTTAATAAGACCTCCGTTAGACTGAAGTTTGCTATGATAAACAAACAAACAAACAAATATGTTGTTTCTTGAGGTGTTTCATCACACAACCACAAAAAAAAAAAAAAAATAGCTGTGCATGTTTTTAATTATTTGATTATGCTGGATTACGATGGTTTGTCAAAATACTTCCTTTCGGACTCGTACTCACGCCTCTGTGCACAGCTACATTAGCCCTCCTATTATTGTTTCTTTTGATGATTCTTATTAACCTGTCCTCTCTCTCATCCCTTCCTAGCTATCACTGGCTATGGAGGCTCACCTGCACATATATAAAGCTATAGGGGGCAGAGTGGGTTTTTCTTCTCCACCAACACCAACTTTCATGCTTTCTGCATTTTTTTTTATTAATTATTGACTGAATGGGGAGTTACTGACAGTCCTGTTTTCAGTTATGTTTTAATTAACATTAGTTTAGAGGAGACACCTGAATCCCACGCCATTGCTTGGCTGGTTTAAGGCCTTATTTCTCTTGTTTGTTTTTGCTGAGGCTCCTGTATCCCTTTTTTGTGTTTTGTGCTCCAAATACTTATTTTTGTATTATTATTATTTTTGTATTATTAATATTTTTCCATTATAATGTTATACTAGACTCTTTGCACTGCAGCAGCTACATGGCATCTCATATGTTGGGTTCCTCTGAGCCACGGGTTTAGGGACCCTAACAGGGATGGATTTTTAAAAAAATGAGCTAATAAAGAGAATTAAAGCACCAAG